>WAAE01001171.1:0-45456 GCA_013400495.1 Nicator chloris
TATATATATATAAATACTGGGAGAGCCTTCATGGGAAGCCCCCGGTGAGAATTGCTTTGAGGGAGATCCTTCTAAGCCAATCCAGTAACATTTCTGCCAGGCAGTCAGATCTGGGAGATGCACAGCAGCATTCTCATTTCTCCTCTACACACAGATGCAGCTGACTTCTATTCACAGATAAATTCAAGAGTGAACCAGTTGCAAGTTTCTAAGACTGCAGAGATGTCCCATCAGAATTTTTTAAACATTTCAGAGAGGAAACAACTTATAGTACAGCAAAATCCTGAATATGATGTTGTCAGTAGCCCAGCCAGAGACAAATACAAAGTAAACAGATCTGAATACAAGGTGTGAATGTTGAAACTATAAGAGGGAAAGCTATTTTACAGTCAGTAAGAGACCAGAACAGGAGAGGTTAGGATTCAATAGCCATAGCAATTCCAAAACCACAATGCTTTGTGGCATAAGAGGATTTTTGGGGCTTTAGAATCTCTGTTAATTTTCTAAGTTCTGACTTGCATTGTTGGCTCAAGTATCCCACATCAGAATTTTGACAAGACTTGCTAAATCTCATTATAAATTGAAACGTAGCAGAAGACATCCTGTGGTTATCACCAAATTAAGACAAAAGGTATAAAAGACATTGTCATTTTTACTGAGTAAATGATGACGGAACTTTGAGGATCTGCCTGAGCCAGGGACAGGCACTGGGTTGATAAAAACTGCAAGGGTCTCCAACAAAACAATGTTGTTTCTATGGAAGCTTGGGTAGCTTTCTGAATTTGAAGGAACAATTAGAGGCAATGTTTTCTCTAAGCAAGGTAAAAGAGCTTTCTTAGGAGAGAAACCCAACAAAAACCACACAAAAACCTCAGAAAAATAAAGGCATCAAATACCTCCCCAAATGAGATTTTCATTATTAATGCCCACGTGCTGAGGCTATTAGAATCTCTGCGACCCCAAAAATGTTGAGTTCACACTATCTACTCTTCTCCATTTTCCATTTCAATTTAATGGAGATCCCACCACGACAAAGCTACAAATCACTCAACTTGGCCCCAAAAAGGAGTTGCTGTGTGACCACTTGCTTTCTATTTGCTCATGACAAAGTGAATTTCATTCAGTTAATTCACTATTACAGTAACACTACAGAGGGTGGTTGATGTAATTTCTGAATTTTGATTCTGAAATATCCATCATGCTTGCACTTACTGCAAAAACCCCTTAGCACACTAAAAGAAAATAACTATCAGAACTAGGAAACAAAATGTTAACATTTCTCTACCAAAAATTTATGCTTCTACTGAAAGAAACCGATGAACTTTTAAGATCTCTCAAGTCACAGCTTTATAAATAGTTACATCACAGCAAGAAAACAATCATTTTATCATTTGTGTTGTGTGGTAATACCAGCGTTAACTGGTGGAACCTCTCCCGAGAAAACATTCTCTAATTTAAGTACTATGTTTATATTCCAATGTATACAATTTTCAGACAAGTCTACAGACAGGAAAATAGTAAGATTACAAGTAATTACTACCAAAATAATTTTACACAATAACCCTGATAACTTTCTGCATGAAGCAGTTTGCAAAGAACAAGTCTGCTGACTGTGGGTTGGCAGACCAATACAATTTCTGGCGTTCTGGAAGGTTCCTCAGGAAGCTTCAAAATCTCTCCTCAGCTGGAAGAGTAACCCCAGGGACCTGCTTTGGATTTACAGCCTCAACCAACCAACCAATATCAAAACAACAAAGAACTTGAGGTACCAACATCTGTTACAACTTCTAGACCACCTCTCCTCGCTGAAGACACGGATCAGGTTTTGGAAGGCCAAACTTCAGGACAAATCAATGCTCTAAGGGGTCAGAACAACACCATGACCACCATGTAGAACATCCCAACCACAGAGGTGAAGCCAATCCTTTGGAAATAGTGAATGTTTTTAAAGAGATTTCCTTTAAAGTTGGTTTTGGCTGTAGGAAGCATTTAAAGGTTTAGTGAACTGTGTAACCAATCCTCATTTGGAAGAAGCCCTGCATAACAGTCTCACTGCCTTCTTGTAAAGTGAAAAAGGTACAAACATCCATGCAAAAATATTTATAGCAATACATTGGACTTGCTCAGCAGCCACACATTTCTGTTTCCTAATGAACAAAAGAGAACCCTGCTTTTATTGCATCTTTAGTAATGTGACCCCTCTCTTATAGTTACCATTGAATCCCAAACTCTAGTTCAAGGCTTTAATTTTACTACTCTTGGCATACTGAAGATCATTTCAAATGGGGAAAAACCAGCAGACGTGAAATAAGAGCTCTGATTTAAAGATGTCAACAACTTCTGTTCAGTCTCAAGGCCCCAAAGCATTGTGGAAAAATGTTGGAACACTTTTTCCATCTAAAAGTAGCGAAGACGTCACTTAAAAACCTCTAAAATGTATTAAACAGATCTCCTTTTCCACATTAAGAAACAATCATATGATCAAAATGAACCTAGCTTTTTATTTTCCCAAAAAATTAGCATCCTACTCCTAAGTTTTATACCAATTCAGGTAGCAAGCTATACTCAAATGCCTCCAAGCATAATTTGAACTTTTCTTTTTACAACTCCTATAATGAAATTCAATGGAAATATAGTGTTTAATGTTCTCAATAACCAGGTTACGAAGTCTCACTACAGATGCAATGTTCCTTGCAAACAGACACCCTGTTCTACATTAAAATTCTATCAGGAGAGACCCATAAAGATACAGCACTGTTCTTTCCTTTTCAGTTTAAGAGGTGAAGATGAACATCAGCAGAACTCTTCATAAAAATCTTCCATTCTACATGCTGCAAGAGTTACTGGGTCACTAAGTTACCTTTAAGAACATATTCTGCACCATTGTGTGTCTCTGAAAGAACTTACCAAGTTGAGTACTGCATAGAAAATTTTGACCACACTAGAAACCAATTAATGATAAATTATCATCCCTTTATGATACTCACATACTCCAGTTAGTAAAGCAAAAGTAAACCAACAGATTCATTACCTCTGTGGTGTGAACTTTTTCACACAGTAAATGTGCTTCTCTCAACTGGATAATGTTTGATCAGTTTTAAAAGGGTCACAGAATATTCTGAGTTGGAAGGGATCCATGGGGATCATTGATCCAATCCGTGGCCCTGCAGACACCCCAAGAATCCCACCCTGTGCCTGGGACTATTGTCCAAACATTCCTGGAGCTCTGGCAGCCTTGAGGCCATGACCAATCCCGGGGGGATCCTGGTCAGAGCCCCACCACCCACCTTCCTGACATCCAACTTAAACCTCCCCTGACTCAGCTCCAGCCATTCCCTTGGCAGGGACAGAAAAAAGGCAAACTACCTCAGGGCAAATCCCGAAACTAAATGAAACATCTGTCCCAAAATCACAGCTTTACTTTGCTTCAAGGAAAGTAGAAGCAAAGGAAGCCCAGAAACAACAATGCCCTTTCTCTGTAGAAATGTCACTGTCAAAGCTGGGGGACTGGCCTAGCTGGGCTCTGACCTGGTCCAGGACAGTTCTGCTTATACATTTCCCATAGAGCCCAGCCTGATCGTTCCTCATCCTGCCTAACTGCTGCTGGACAGAATCCTCCACATTTCCATACGTATTCATTGACTTTATCAGCCTGTGAACAGTTCATAAAGTTTCCCAGCACACAATCTGGTCATTGCTCTGGAGTTCTTGGAGCAGCACACGACTGCCTCTGCTCTGCAGTCACATCTGGTAAAAATTCCCACAGTGGGCTGTCGCAGGGTAAAACAGGATAATAGGGGGGAATAACAACAACAACAATAATAATAGTAATAATACAGAATACAAAGGGGAATCTCATTTGAGCAGAGAGATAGATGGGCTGAAGGCTGAGGGCAACTTCACATCTTGCCACAGCCCAGTAGCTGGACATTGTTGTATGAGCCCACACAGCTCACATGAACCATCCCATTTCAGTCCCTCACCAAAACCAGCAGCAGAGTTTGATCTGTATTTCCTACAGGTCTGTCCTTCATTGATGCCTCTCTGTGGGAATCCAGAGGGCTACCACCAAAATCAGCTGTCCTGGTGACTAAAATCAGCATTTTTAACTTATTATTACTTGGGAGTTCTATGGGTAATAAGGTTTGTCTGGGGCATTGATTTCAAAGCTCTGTATTGAGAAAATGCTATTTTTTCAGCTTGGGAAATGTTGTGCATTACAACTAATTTGAAGACCATATTAATGTCAAGAGAAAGGAACAATGTCTCTTCCCTAAACTGCAGCTTCCTTCATAAACATTTCTTTCTTTTCCACAATAGCATAAATTATGCAAAACTATTTTGGCTATTAGGAGCAAAGCAATTGGGGGAAATGCCTTATTATTTATGAGAAAGTCCAACAACTGTTAGGCTGGAGTCAAAAAGTCACCTGGTGTTTGGGAGGTGCAGAGGCTGTGCTATTCACTTTCCCCACAAGGCCAGCAATATTCCTGCCCAGGGCTTCATGTCCATTCCTCTGGCTTCTGCAGCCACAATGGACACAAACATTCTCTGCGGTCTCTACAAGTGAACAAATACTCAAGAGTTGAGAGAATCCCCCACCAAACAATATTCTTCCAGTCTGGTTGGGCCATCCTGGCTCCATTCAATAAACAGCCACCTTTTCCCCAAGGATTAAAGTAAATTAAAGCATTCAGAGTTGGCTAATTTAAAAGGTTCATCTTAAAAACCATTTACCTTGTAATTTCTTCTCTAATAGTCTGTTACGTAAGGAACTTCCTACAGCCACTGAGTAAACAATTACTGGAGTTTGGTAGGATTTCCATTTGTTTGGTGTTTAATTCTTTGTACAGGATGCAGATTTCCACACACTTACTGAACGCAATTTCTGATTCATTACTTCTGTTTTAGGCTGTTATTTATATTAATGTATCTTTGATAAAGTGAGTTATTCAGACCAGCTCATAACACACTGTTTCCTACTTTGAAGCAGTTCTGTTAATTCAGTGAAAAGAACTTTCATTCCAAGTGTGCAGTGTCAGGAATATATACACAGAAATCTGTGTTCCATGCAATATTACTGAAACAAATCTATGTTTCTCTGTGAGAATTTTTCATATGATAGTAATGCATAAAAGCTGACTTATTTTTTCCACAAGACAGATATTTTTCTCAAAGGAGTAATACTGAACACAGCTGTGGAAATATTAGATCTTCAACAACATTATCAACAAAGACAAGAATCTTCTAAGTGAGTTATGTAATGGTGTTTTTTGAAGGATTAAAATTAGGAAAAAGGATTAAAATGTACTTATTTTTTTTCACAGCAATTTCTCCAAACCCCTGAAAGTTGGCTATGCCATTACCTTACATCCTCTGGCCTCACAAATTCTGTTCCTTAAAAACTGACAGGGAATGACAGCCCTTGGGAACATTTTGTGGTTCTCAGCCCCTTTTCACTGACAGTTCTATATAAACACCCATCTATGGCTTCCCTCTAATGCAGGATGGTTCTGGACTTACTCAGGTTATTCACCACATGTCTTCCAGGGAAAACTCCTCCCTTTTTTCCAGCTCACTTTGGCTCTTGTGAGAGAGAACTCAGGAAGCAAGACTTTTCCTCTTTCAATTAGACCGACTACTTTTTGGGTCTATATGAAACATTAAAATCCACTTCACTTTCTTGCACATTTCCATAGCTGAACTATAAATGTTTTATGAAATATTTCTTTCTGTTTTCAACCTGCCACCCACTGATTTCTTTAGTGTTGGTCTAGTTTTAGCATTGGAAACATCAAAATAATGACTCTCTTTCTTGACAACATATGGGTTCAAATAAATCTGCATTGCCTGTATTCTGTATTTATTTTGAAGGCTATTTTGAGAGCCTCTGGTAAAACCTTATATGACAGAAACAGTGATTAATTCCCATTTTAGCTGAATTTAATTTCTTTTCAACCTGAGCAAAGAACATCCTCTGGTTTTATGTGAGGAGATGTACATCTTGTCCATTAACTGGAAAAAATAGAAATTCTAATAACCGTGAAGCAAAAGTACAGTCACAATATGAATTTAATGCTGAGAAATGCCTGTGGCAGAGGGTTGGAACTGGATGATCTTTAAGATCTTTTCAAGCCCAAACCATTCTATGATTCTATGAAATTAAGATATAATTGGCTTGTTAAACAAAATAAAAGTTATTCATTTGCAAGTTACTTTCTGAAGTCAAGGCTCCTTTGTTCTGCTGTGGTAAAACCAAATGGAAATCATCTTTTCTAGAATACAAGCGTTCAAGAAGAAAATAATACCCTCTACTTTACAAATTGTTCTTCAAAAAAGATCTCCTTTTCCATACCACAAGTTAATGTGCAATTATGACATATGTTTTCTTTCAATTTACATAAATATTTCCACTGAGTGGTAAAAGGAGCTTCTGTCATCCACTGGATTTCTGTCTCTGACAAAAAGCAGTGCAAACTCATCCACGGTACCAAGCTTCTTACCTAACACACTCCTGTATTTGCAAACAAATACCTTTGGAAATAGTCTATTTGGACATCTGTCTGACAACCCTTCTCTGCTAGTTTCTACATGGTCTTTTGGCTTAATTTAGGAGTCTTTATCTTCCTATTTTTTTCATTTTTCATAGTGATAGGACTTATTTGTGATTTTTCCCTACAGCTGAGAAAGGAAAAAATGAATGCTCAAAATCAACAAAATACTTTATAGTATAGAAGGGATTAAAGCAAATTCAATTGCTTTTTTAAAAATGCCCACTGGAACCTAATATAGATTACATAGTACCTACAATTAAAAAGTAGCATAATTATGAGACAGTAATACTAAAACTGTAGCAGCAGTCATTAGCTAAAAGTAAATCAGACTTTTGCAGAAGGCTCCCAATTTCTTGGGAGTATTTAGAACTAGACCCAACCCTGCATGACAGATTCACTGCTTTTGTGTTGATGAGAAACAAATGAAGCCCTCCCAGAAAATTCCCACGGATAAAAACACACATCTGAGCACAGGCTGAGTTAATTAATACGACAGGGAAATCGCTTCTTGAATCAGAGTACACCCTCCTTATTAGTAGTAATGATACTAATGATTAGTAATGAAAGAAATGCTTTCATTCCTGCTATTCCAAAGTGAAAAAGTGTGTTTCAAAACTTGCAAACAAATTGAGTTTGGAGACCTTCCTAGAGACCTTGTTACTTTTTCCATCTACAAAACAGATGTGCTCAAAGTACATGCAAACATTTACAGACCCAGGTTCTCCATTAGACAAAGAAGAGCAAATTGTAGTTAATTACTATCTCAGGAATGTGATATTCACTGCTTCCACATCTAACAGTCAATCACAAACTGAGTCAAAGTCATCTACTTTTGGGCCTTTGGATTTTTAATTAATATAAATTACTTTTGTTGATAAGTAAAGTTAGAAAAAACTAATTCCAAATTAAATGATACTATCTTTTCACTCTAACATGCTTTAATTTTTTTTTTTTTTTCTGGACTAGATGACCACATTTTTCTTAAAACTAACAACTCACTGGAACTTGATGACAGTCACCACTTTAAGTGTTCCCTTTATGTTCTGAAAAATAGGAATCTACTCAAAGGCTGTCTAAGAACATGAGCTCATTTACATTCCATATTATTCATCCTCTTTGGTAAAACAAAAGGGAAAATGGGGGAAATTCAGCATTTACAGGTGATCAAGATCTGGGGGTTTTTTTAAGGCATTGTTGAACTCTGGCAGAGTAAATGCTTGATACTCTATGAGGAAATGTTGTCTCAGTCCAGCTTGTATTCCGGAACAGAAAATTTTCCTTTACAACTTATTGTTGGAGTGATTCAGTAGTTTGGCACTGGTTGCAGAGTTTTTAACTACTGTTTGATTTTCCGTGAAAGAATGTCTCCAACGTCTCTAAGGCAGATAAATACCCATATTCCATAAAAATGCCATGTCACACTATCCAAACCTGTGACCAGCATCACAAGCACGACTGACACTTGACACGTACAGACACCAAAACTAATTTCAAGACCTTCAATGATCAGGCAAAGCAGTTTCCTGATCCAGTTTGGTGCACAAACATTTTCACAGGACCAAGGAGAAGAGCATCAAGGTGGGAATAAGCCAGGTGGGAGCTTCTGAGAGCTTTCCTCTCCTCACAGAGAGGAAATCATATTAATCTATAGCCTGACATAGAACAAAATTAAGTGATGCTCCAGAGGCAAACAGAAACTGTCTGCAAGGATGAAAATCCTTCAGGTGATGTTTTGCCTCTCCAGTCAATCCAGTTGATTACATCCTTGCATCCATAAAAGCCATGATGAGCCTGACAATCCCATGGATGTTTGGACATTTACACTTGACTTCATGGCTCTTTTTGTACACAAGCTCTCAATATTGCAAGTTATGACCCACCCTGCCAATATTGCTGTGTTGCTAACAAACATCAGGGACTGAGGACTTTGAGTGCAAAGGAAACTGTATTTTGATGCAGTTTTTAAGTCAGCTGCCAAAAACATGCCAAAAATGATTAACAAGCAAAAGCTGATTCATGCATGATGACCAAAAAAAAAAAAATTTTTAATACATTTATATATAGATACTGAAGAATCAAAGTGAACTACAAGAAGCTGAAGGGCAGATTTTGTATACTCAGCTGGTTAAATGGTGTAGTCCAGCCTGAGAGGAGCCAAAATTTCGCTAAAACCAAAATATGTGACCACACCGCACATGGAGCGGTTGTGAGCACGAAAGGAATATGTCATGTTATTAAAATGTGATGGGCAGGCTCCAAGGCAGCTTTGTGCAGTTGATGTTAGATTCATAACATTATGTAAACCACATTTATAAACAGTGGTAGAAAATGAAAAAGCACTTAGTTTGCTTTAGAATAACAAATGTATACAAGACTGGCTTAAAACAGAGATTGCAATGGAAGCATTGGCCACATACGGCAGCATCTGTTTGCTCTCTCAGACATACCAAGTAATACAAAATACAGTCATTTTCAAGAAAGAAATCAAAGGTAGGAGTTTATACCATTGATGAGATAATTGCAAATATAAAACCCCATCCAAATTCTTTTTCCTCTGCATATTTCACCATAGACTATTCTGAACCATGTATGTGTTGGATATACTTCTATTCTTTGCTCAAAAATCAATCTCCATTACTCATAAACGTTACATAGGTATTTTAAGGCAAGACAGAATTCTAGCTTTCAACCAGTTGTCTCATTGGTGGAAACAGAAATCACTGAAAAGTTCTGAGGAAACAATCTGACCTTATATAATCTATTAGTTATTTAAACACAATCTTTCTTTGGAAAATATACCAACATTTGCTTGCAAAGAAAATACCCTCAGACTACTATTTGAGAGTATCTCTCTTCATTAAGCCCCCAACATCATGCATTAAAAACCTGAGACACTGAAAATGTGCTGCACATGTTTAAAAGAACAGGCTCATAAAGTGGATTGAGACCACTGGTTAAGTTTTAAGTCCTGCTGTCAAGAGTAACATCTAAAGTTCAGAACTGAGTAGTCAAGAGACCTGAGAAGGTGATTTCTGGGCATTTGATCCTAGAGTGCAATTATATTCACATCAAAATACTGGATCCATGTCTTGAGATATTAAACAATTGTATTACAAGAACAGCATGTGAGCTATATTTATTTCTGCCCTAGTGATGCTATATACTGGACAAAATTGACTGATAAACCCCTTTAAGGTAAGATTGGTACATTTTTTCCAGATACTAGCACTCAGTGCATCATCTTCATTATGTAATTGGCTATGAAAAACTTTATACACATAGGAATGTGTTCCTACCACCAGAATCAACTAAAAAGAGAAAATAATAAAAAAACCCTGAGTATTCATCCAAAACTGAGATGTTACTAAACCTCAAGAATAGTTTGCTGCAAGACCAGGGTGAGGTGAAACTGCTGATTCAACACTTTGCTACTGAACGAAGTGAAAAAAGAAACCAGTACATTTATGTCACAACCCTCAGGCCCTGCTCTCTTCTATTAAACAGCCAAGAAAATGTTGGAGGGTTTTTTAAGACAGCAATTTAATACTAATTTCCTCAAGTAAACCCATCCAAACCAAGCTATTCAAAACACAGGGGAGTGTTTGCTTAGGAAGCTTTGGTTTCTACAAGCCGACAAGAGAATGCAGATATATGCAATTTGAGATTTCAAAAAAGCTTAAGATCATCCTTCAGATTTTTCTGTGGGAATGTGATTGCTTTTGAAATTGTAATTTTATTCCTTGGGAAAAGTGATAGGGAGACTCTATCATCATCCATCTGTGCTGCTGGAACTGGAGCACATCAAAAGCAATGCTGCAGGTAACACAAGTCTTGTCTTGGTTGATATCACAGCACTGAAGTTTTAATTTTTGGCATTGAACCTTTTTCTTCCTTTAGAAAGTAACAGTAGACAAAATAACTATTATGCAACTTGTACAGGCCTTTTGCAAACAGCACATTACATGTATAATAAAAAAAATCCCCAGTAAAATTTCCAGGCTTTTTTTTTTTTTTTTTTTTTGCAAAGCAAGACCAGACTTTTAACCTAGAAAGGAGCTAATTAAAGAAACAGATGAAGTCAGATGTGCATGGAACTGGATATAATGTGTTGTAAGTTTAAAGACACAAAGTGCTTACCTGACTATGAAACTTGCTTTAGGTAAACTCCATTAATTAAACATTTTTGAAGTTCACATAAACAGAGACCTAAGAAACGTAAACAACGAATAACCCAGTTTCTAAATATTGTGATGTGCTCCTCAGTACAAACTTTGTAACAGGGCACATTCTCAAAGACTTGGTTTTAAACCCACAATTTCAGTCACAGAATACGGTAAATATTGTCTCTCATTTAATTAATAGTTTTGCTTTATTTCCCACACACCAGAGACAGAAATTAGCTATATTGATTAAAAATCTGATCTACAGTTTATATTTTCGAACCTTTGTCCCCAGGCAGATTGCTGCCCCCTGAAAGCACAGCTAAAAGTTATACATAGCTACACAATAAAAACCTAATTTTCTAACTGTAGAAAGGTTTGGCAGCCTGCAGGTCACTGCAGGCTACTGGTTTATTCTGCCACTGGCTGAAGTTTTATAGTTTTATTCAAGTCACACTTTTAAAAGAATAATGGCTAGAGAAATCATAAATAAGTGGGATTCCACAGCAGGAATGACCTGAAATGGACCTCACTGTACTTCCAATGGCCTGATGTCAACTATTATTAAACGACAGGTTTTATAAAGTCTTCCACTAGACGTCTAGAGTTAAGCCAGAAGTTTTGGCTCTAATACAGGCAGTGATGAAAAACATATGAGTGGTAACAAGTCGCCTTAATATCATTCTTCAGTACTAAGATGGGCTAATCTGAAGCAGCACTTTACTCTGGTATCACCCACGGTGCCAGAAGGATCAAGAAGCTTGGAAGTGGACTTTTTCTTTATATATACTTTTCCTTTCACAGAACTCACTCTAACTTCCTTTTTCCCTATTTTTTTTTGTAACATGAAATAACTGGACATAAGGACCTTAGGTGGATTATCCCAGTGCTTCCGGAAGAACTTCCAAACCTGCAAGGTATGTCCAGTTTGAATACCTATTCTATATAAATAGCAGCAAGGAGTTGTCAGTCACTATGTGCAGATTAATAATATCAGAAAATTTAGAATTAGAAATACCACTTTTTAAATAGAAGATTTGAAAATTTACTTGCAGCTGAAATACTTCTGTGTTTACTACATGTGAGAAAAACAAATAGAGCTATAGTGAATTATTTAATCAAAGACTTGTCAGAAAAATGTTACAATTGACCATAACACTTTTTCTCAGTTATAACAATCTATGAAAATCTACTCTACAATAACAGCAGCTCTTATAGTAACAACTCAGTGTTAACTTTCTGTCATTTGGTTTTCAGGTTGGTGAGGTTTTTTAAGTACATATCAGCAAAGTAATTAAAAACAACCCAGGAAAGAATGAACTGTAGATGAGCTACAACCTAAAAATGCTCATAGATCATTCAGTAACAAGAGTCAAGCAGCTCTCCATAAAAAGTAAATACTCTGTAAACACAACTTATTTTGTAAACATTCCTCAATTATTGCTGCTCAACTTCAATATTGGACTATTTCTGACAACAGACATTTCTACAGTAATCTTACAAACCCCTTTCCTCCTGTTTTTCTTAAGCAGTTTAATTAAACCAATGGAGTAGATAAAGAGTTAAACATAAACTCCTTTTATTTCTGGAATGGGACAATGACTAATAGAACCAGAACTATTTTTAAATATGGATTTCAAAACAGTTATGGTCTTGCCTTTCTTTGGACAAAATCTGTGCACAGAGCAATGATTTGTGTTAGTGAACACAGTGACTTTGTCTCTGCAAAGACCACCACCAGGTCATTTAAACATTTCCTTTTCAGAAGCAATGCCATGGGAAATTTGTCTCTGTACACCGGTAAAAGAAGAGATTTCTAAATATAATTTAGACTATTTTTAAGACTTAAAAATTTTATGTATTAAGTCCTTTAGTACCATAACTGATAAGGCATCAAAGTCCCCGTTGCTGGACTGGTTTGCAGCTGCCAAGCAATTCAGAGTTATTTGTTGTTGGGTCTCTTTATGCAATCATCCCACGCTAACAACCCAACTTCTGTTCTCACTGAAAGGGATTTTCTTCCCAGAACTCATGTTTAGAATTTTCACATCACAGAAATATGGGAATTTTCCACATAAAATCTTAAGGGTTTTAATCATATTAAATTATACTGTGACATCACCTGTATTTAATGATTTATAAATTATAACTAATAGCAAAAAAAGCACCTGTGTTCCATGTGTTGTTTGGCAATATGAGTTTGGGTATAGATGACCACAGTGAGAATAAGTGTGTCCCAAACAACCAGTGCAGTGATTTTTGGACAGTTACACACCTCAGGAAAGCACCTTAGAGCATCTCTCCACGTGAAGTGCGCTCTCCACATTGTCACCTCACCTTGGGCGGGCTGATGCTCCAGGGAGAAGGTGCTACTCAAAGCTTTTAGTGCTGAAGGATAAGAATGATTGACATAAAGGAGGTACAACAGAGCTTGAATGGAGCTCCTTGTCAAACTAATTCTCAATGTCCTGGTCTGTTAAAACAAGAATGGACAAAGCCAGGCTTTGTCCAAGTGACAACCAGCTGCTCAGGGAATTATTTAACAGAGCACTTATGTCTGTCTAACAGCTTGACTATGTCAGGAATGGCTCCCCCATTGCTCCTCCTTCCTTCTCTTTCCATTTAATGTTCCAGCCCTGTCAACCAGGCTGTTCCACCCATTCTTTTGTGCTGGTTCTGGTACTCCAAGCTGACTCAGTTTCTTCACTTGAAAAGACTATGATGGGGTTTTTTGTTGTTCACATTAGTTATGTGCTCGTGTAGTGAGTTCAACCAGCTCAGTGAACAGCCTGAGAGGAAGAGCTGGTAGCAGAGAGCTGGCAGGGAGCACCTAGGAGCACAGTCAGGCTCAAGTGGCAGCAGGGGACCATTACCACAGCTATACCTATTTCTTCTGAAACAGTATTTCATAAAGTCTTCATGACAGTATTTTCAGAAAGATCACTAGGATCTCAGATTTTAGGCTTTCTTTTAATTCTCTTTTTCTTGAAGTTAAGCACGCAGAAAGTTTGTATAAATTCTTTGAGGAGAGCTGCAGAGTCAGAGCATTTTTACAGAGTCGTATCAGCATCTATTTACTGGAAACTCAAAACCTCAGGCAGGAAAGAACCATCCCCACACCTTCATAAAACTCAGTTCTTTAGAATCCATTCTTTGGCATATCTTTGACCAATGCAAACCTGGAGTCAAGCTTGATGATCATTCCTAACTACAAAGCTCATAACGATTTCCTGAGGGCAAAATGGGAAGATGAAACAAGGACTTTTTGCTTTAAAATAAAAAAATCACAGCTCAGGTTTCCTTACATAAAGGGACTTGTTTTCAAGAGATTTAACTCACAGAACCAATATATGTCATCAGTGACACATTTCAACACTACTTTTCTAGAACTTTGTGAGCAACACAGGTTTTTCAAGAGTTCAAATTGGCCCCTACTCCAATCACAGCCTCAATTTTTAATACTTTGAAATCCTAATTTTTGGCTATGTGAAAGGAAATATGCAATCCATTTGCTACAGATGCAAGTGTGGGAACAGATTTTCAAGTTGTTTCATAAGAGAACTTCGAGCACCAGATCCAAAAGAACATATTTTAGGAACATACATGCAAGTTTATCTTTTAGATCCAGTAAAATTACACAGCCAGTGCCTCTCACAAATTGAAGTCAGCAGGGACTGGAAAGTCCATGTCCCAAGGCATCATCACACTTGATATCCTACATATGGCAATGGTGTCTCATCACTGGATAAACCACAGGGCATTTTATTACTTGGGACCTAAACTGTCTGGGAAGCACAGAGAGCCTGAGAACCCATGTGTGACAGCCCAGCCATTAAACCACTTGTCCAAGAACAAGGAGAACTTGGAAGTCTGCAATGCTTCCAACTCCTCATCTCCTAATTGATGGTATGACTGAAGTAGTGAAGATTTTGGCCTTTTTCTGAAGCTGAAATAGAAGACTGGAAAAGCCAAATATTCCAAAGGTGCACAGCCAGAGATGACAACAATTCTCTCCAAAAAACCAAACAGAGGTTCCACACCTTCTTCCCAGCATTGTTTATATTCAAAGAGTCTTTCAAGGACAGACATTGTAAGGGATTGCAAGAACAACCACAAAATTCTTTCTAGGAGCATTGCAAGAGAACATTACTTTGAGCACAAAGGAAAATATATGGGAAAAACACATGTGAAGATTCTTTCAAGAGATTGTTACATCAGTAAAAGTACATGCCCTACCTAATGGGCATGCAACTGAGATATTATGGGAAATGAAATTTAGCTATATGTTGTTTACCTACAAGATACAAAGTAATTTGTGATTCTGATTTCAGGCATATATTTGGGGGAAAGAAGTCACTGCATTCTTTTTATGTTATCTGAACACTGTCAGCTTTCTTCTTTTTAAACTCTCTGAAAAAGGCAGATACAGGAGCAGCAAGGTATGCAGGATATTTGCAATTAATGCTGTTATAAAACCCCTCCAATAAACATCAAAATGACTTTGCACAGAAAGAAGTGGTACAAACAAAGCCTCATTTTTAATAAGCCAAATCAAACCCCAGCACAAACCAGAGCACTCCTTTTCCTGCAGTGGAGGACCAATGACAACACATCTACATAAAGGCATTTTTCATCTCCAAAGAGATCAGCAAGCATTTAATTAGGTGATCAAACAAGAATTGACACCTGTTTAGTATTTCCTTAAACAGGCCTATGATAGTCTAAATAGAAACACTTTTATGAACAGGACATGCACAATAAAATTTCCTGCAGCCCCTCTTGGTTTGTGGAACATTTTCAGTTTCAAATGACTTCTGGAATTTGGCTTTGCAGGGAAACAATGTTGAGCTGACAGCTGAATCTACAATATTTTCTCAGATTTTGTTGCATTCTGTGGCAATTCTTACTATCTCCATTCTCCTCTGCACCTAGTTTTGCAGGAGCAAGGGAAAAAAACCCAGCAAACAGAAAAGCTCCAACCTATGTGTATTGAAAATCTCACACACAAAACTACCAGATTTCAGCTTTTCTTCTGGATATAATTTAACTCACTGATTTCCAGTGCCATGGATTTCTAAGATGCAAGTCTTTCTCAGAGGAAAGAGCCCTCCTCAAACAGAAGTCAACAGAGAACTGGGTTTGTTCAGTCTCGAGATGAGAAGTTTTGGGTTGACTGAATTGTGGCCTTCCAGTGCCTGAAGGAGCCAACAAGAAAGACAGAGAGGGACTTTTTACAAGAGCCTGGAATGCCAGGACAAGGGGGAATGGCTTCACACTGGCAGGGAACAGGTTTAGATTGGATATTGGGAAGAAATCCTTCCCTGTGAGGGTGGGCAGGCCCTGGCACAGGGTGCCCAGAGAAGCTGTGGCTGCCCCTGGATCCCTGGAAGTGTCCAAGGCCTGGCTCGATGGGGCTTGGAGCACCTGGGATAGTGGAAGGTGTCCCTGCCCAGGGCAGGGGGTGGAATGGGATGATCTTTGAGGTCCCTTCCAGCCCAAAGTGTTCTGGGATTCTACAATTCTGTGAGATGTGTTTGCACGCAGAGGTGAACTTCTATCAATGGCAATAATAGACAAATGACTGGAACATGGGAAAAGCTGTTGTCAGGACTGAGAATTTCAGATTAGACTGGAAGAGTTTAATTGAAGTGTTTAGGGAGTGGAATACCAAGTGTTTAGTAAGTATCCTGCTGAGTGCATTTTATGCACTGCTAATCAAGTACTTCCTAATTTTCTAAGCAATGAACATATGCCAACCTATCCCACTAAAAATATTTTTTCATTGAGAACAAATAAAATAAATAATATTCCAAGTTCTGGTAAAGTTTACTACAAAAATTCCACTTCAAAGCCTGAAGCAAATTATGATATTATTTCTAAACTAAACTAAAATACTTCGATATTACATTAATGCCTAATGAATTTAAGTTAATATTATGTGTAATTTTATAATATTAATTTATATTTTAAACATTTTTATATTCTTCATCCTTCATATACTAATTAAACCTCAATATTCACAACAGACTATTTTGTTCCCTATTCACTGATTCTAGTGTTTATTTTTTTGTTCATTTGTTCACTTTCCAAGATTGGTTATTCTGATTAAGAAGATATGAAAGAATACACACTCCTTCTCTTCTTGGCTTTGTGCTCTGCCAAATCTCTCACTGGTCCTTCATATTTTACACTCAAGAATATGATGCTCCAAGATATGGAAGACGACGACGATGATGATGATGACAATTCTCTATTTCCAACCACCGAACCCATTCTACCACTAATGCCTTTTGATCTGTTCCCAACATGCCCCTTTGGATGCCAGTGCTATGTGAGAGTTGTCCATTGCTCTGACCTCGGTAAGAATGAATTTGTGTGTCCGTTCTCCACTGCATTCTCCTTTGGAGGATTTGTCTTTTAAAGGATGAATTATTATGCAGGCACATAAATGGGATGCAAAGTATTCCTTCAGCTTAAGTTCCACCAAAGTGAGCATCCCTGGTAACAGTTTAGCCAAAGGCAAATGTGCTCCTGTCAGTGCTGCAGCTACATCCCAGTTCCTAGAAGTGAATTCATTATTAATTGTGCCAATTTGAATTAGTGCTCACTGAAGTTTTCCTATGATTCAAGGCAATCAAAGGACTGTGCTCCCACCACTAGCACAGTGACAAAGACATTTGTTCTCATCACAGCCCTGCCACCTTCCCAAACTTCATCCTGGACTCCTTGTGTCTTAGAAACATTGTCCATACATAAATTGCTGGGGTTTTAAAAATCTGTTATTATTAAAGAATCAAAAACTTTTGCTGACGGCAGCAAACTGTGATTCAGGTATCTGGTCTGCAGATTTCAAACTGCTTTACATGAGTTCACACATAGAAAAATCCCACATTAATAGACTTCATCTTTAGGTAACTGCAATCTATTAATTACAGAATAGTTGTTAATAAATTGGACAGCATTTAGCATTTCATGCATCAGCATTTCCACTCAAAAGAAAGTTACTGTCCCTGTTGAGTCTTTTCTGCTGATTCAGGATCTCAGATGGCCTGAACTGCAGAGGGTTTGTAACTGAACAGCAAACTGGGTTGGGGGATTAATGCTACTGGTACTGATTTATGTTAATGACTTCTGGTACTGGTACTGATTTATGTTAATGACTTCTGGTACTGGTACTGAAGTGCTGGCAGTGGAGACCTTTCTTTGCCCACACCAAGACCAGGTTTCTCAGCCCCACCATGACCTGAATGAACCCTCAGCAGCTGTCCCAGTGCCGTGGACAGGGCAGAGCAGAGGTACAAAGGAGCACTGAGCACTAAGCGGAGACCCCTGAATCCACAGCCCTGCTCCTCACCGCCCTGGATTCCTGCGGGATCCTTTCTCCAGGGACCAGACAGTTGCCCTGTAGGACAACCCGTGCTCTGAGGTTTATTTTACAGATGGAAAGAGTCCACAATGAGCAGTCCTGACTTAGCTTTCACGGTCAGGGGCAGAAGCAATTCCCCCCAAAACTGCGCACATGTTTGTGGTACATTTTACATCATTAGTTTTTCCCACTATCAAAAATTCACTTCTACCCTTTGCTTTATGGCTGTTCATATTTTCTTCCCCACCACATTCACCAACAATCCTATTGTGTTTTGATGATTGGCAGTTAATATCTTTGGACTTACATACAGCACATAATGTTTCTGTTTATGTCACATACTTATGTAGGTTTGACATCAATTCCTCGCAACATCCCGCCAGATACTCGTATGATTGACCTTCAAAACAACAAAATCAAAGAGGTCAAGGAAAACGATCTCCAAGGACTCACATCACTTTATGTAAGTTTGCTATTTCCCAAGTTTGAAATCTTAGTTAGCAATCTGAAACATTAGGTACTTTAAAAATACAAATGGTATTTCCTTCTCCAATAATATAGATAAAAATAGTCTAATGCCTGCATATTTGAGTGCTCCCACATAGTAAGAAGCAAATACCTTTGAGCCGTAAGAACTACTTTCTACAACATCCAGAAAATGTACCATACACATCTAACCAAAAAGATTCTCAAGATTTTTCAGTTCTTAGCATGCACAGAAACATTCCCTACATTTTAAAGGCTGCAAGGCAAGTGATCCTTTGTATCTGCTTAGCTGGAAAATAGCAGAAAGAATTTAATCTTACAGGAGAACTGCAGTGATATTTTCTGAGGGTATTTTCAAAAGAACAGAACACACAGCTAACACACAGAGCACTGAAACAAATGCTACAAATTCAACTGACCTGAACAGAAAACAGAGAAACACTGAATTACTGGAAAAGTCAGGGGCTTTACTCCTCATTTGTTACCATGCTCAAATATGCATGTAGAGACAGGCTTGAAACAAATATCACTGGCAACTGATAAATCTAGATGTTTAGAGTACACAATAATCCCTTTTTATCATGAAAGGAAATGAGACTCTCAGAGGACTGGAAGTAGATTAAATCTCCTTTAGAATATTTGTTTCTATTGGATGTCACCCTAGATCCAGCATCCAGATCAAGGTCCACTAACAAATACTGACTATTTAAAAATTTCAATTTTAAAACCCAAATCTGTTCCATAACTTACAGCAAATTAATTACATTCTGTGCTCCATTAGAAAGACATGAGACACACAAAAAACTACCATAAGGACCATTCCTAACACATTAGGAAGATACTCTTCCCTGTGAGGGTGGGGAGGCCCTGGCACAGGGTGCCCAGAGAAGCCCCTGGATCCCTGCAAGGGTCCAAGGCCAGGTTGGATAGGGCTTGGAGCAACCTGGGGTAGTGGAAGGTGTCCCTGCCTATGGCAGAGGGTGGCACTGGATGGTCTTTAAGGTCCCTTCCAACCCAAAATAATTCTGTGATTCTATAAAACAAATCCTTGCAGTCATAATTGGCTTCTGAGCAAAATCTGAAAATTTACCAGATCCAAATGCTTATGAATGAGCTTGTTAATTATTATGGCCTAGGACAGGACAGAAAAAACAGGAACTAAATAAATTCAGAGCTGGCAATGGAGCATTTCCCATTCTCTTGTCTCGTGTCTGGGTGCAGAATGGTCTTAGCAGCAAGCAAAGGGTAAATGCACAAACTGTGATTTATATTCCGGGTAAAAGATCTAAGAGTCTCTTATCTCCCAAGGACTGATAAAGCCACTGGAATCCATCAGCAATCACAACATTCTAGACCAGAGTCACCACTTAATTATGTGATAGCTGAGGACACTAAGCTGCTTTGCTTTTTCTCCTCAGTTCATTTGTGGCAAGGCCGAACAGCATTTTCATTGAGAGCAAAGTTTACATTGTACAACTTGGCTCAGTCCTGGAGTCTGCTCAGCAAAGGCACAGATGGCAACTTGGATTAGGAAGGAGCATTTCCTGTTTATTTCCTTGAGCTAAACTATTTTTTTTCTGGGAAAAAGTAATTCCTGTTTGATCTACTGTTTTTTTCCCGGACAATTCCTGAGAGGAGATGACTCCAAGAAATAAAAAAAGGAAGAGAAATGAATAATTTAAGTATGGAAATGCAGAGGCGTGATTTGACATGCAAAATCATTTCAGATAATGTGTATTTTGTTGTCTGTAGTAACTCATTACAAGTTCTCTGATAACACATAGCAATGAGGAAGAAGCTGCCCCAAAAAGACTCGTGTACTGTACAGAAGAGAGAGACTGGAAATGACAAAACATAAGTTCATGTGTCATATACAGATATGTAAGAAACATGTAAGAAACTCACATTAAAAACTTCACTTTTATTTTGCAGCATTGTGTTGAAATAAAAGACGAGATTCTGAGTTTTGAGAATTTGTATTAAGGAACAATAGCAATGAAGGATAGAACCTCCATGCAATCCCACAAAATAGCTGAATACAAACATATTGTTTTGCCAGTTCTCATGATCCACTGGCACCTTGTCAGCTCTACCTTCTGGTTAATGCTCCAGCTTTCAGGTTCTTCTTTGTTTTTCACGAGCAACTGAAATGCCCAAAGCAGCTACAAAGTGCTGAAGTTTGGTAGCATGGAAGAAAAAAATGTTTTAAATACTCAATTGCTGAATTGTGTATCAAATCCATGATTTCAAATTCATAGTCATAAGAGTCCTGGACAAAGAAAGCTTTCTATTGCTCTTTCCATCTCTCATAGGCACTGGCTTTGAACAACAATAAAATATACAAGATCCATCCCAAAGCCTTTCAACCAACAAAGAGGTTACGACGACTGTATTTGTCCCACAACCAACTGACAGAGATTCCAACAAATCTACCCAGAACTTTGGCAGAGCTCAGAATTCATGCTAATAAGGTTAAGAAAATCCCCAAGGATGTATTTAAAGGAATGAAGTCTCTACATGTTTTAGGTAAGTCTAATTAAGTAGAACAGAAAATGGCTTTACCAAAAATGGAACATATGATACATAATTTCCATTCGAACATTTCCCCAAGGCACAGTTTCCTCTTAAAGAGATATCCATGCTGTGGGAATACCCTCCACAATTTAGTTTCTATGTGAAGTTGCTATAAAGGTCAAGTTTTGGATAATCCTGCAAGCCAACTAACACAGCCTTAATTCACTGAGAGCTGTGACACCCCTCAGAACAGACATTCAAAACTAAACATTAATGAGTGCTTAGAACTTCAGAAATCATAAATAAATTGAAATCAGCTCTTTATAACTTAGTCTAACATACACAAAATTCCTATGCCATAAATGCTTTTCTTTTTCCCCCTTGGGCAGAAATGAGTGCAAATCCTCTTAACAATGATGGAATAGAGCCAGGGGCTTTCGAAGGGGTAAATATCTACCACATACGAATCGCAGAGGCAAAGTTAACTTCAATTCCTAAAGGTAGGTATGCTTTCCCTTTTCTAGTTTACTTATACCAGGAGACTCCTTAATAAAATGCTTTAACATCTGAAGAATTATTGAATTCATAAATTGTTTTGTATTCTCATTACTACCAAACCACCTCCTATATTTTCTTTTTGAACTTAGTATCCAGTTCCCCCTCGCAGAAGAGTTTGTGCACAAACAGCACACACACAGTGCACACAGACTCCCTCTCCCACCTTCTCTACTCCTCTCACAGAATGTCCAGGCACTTGTCTCAGGAGGAACAATACAAAGAAATTCATAATTTGATGTCACTTCAACCTTCTCAAAAATCCTCACAGAGAAAGGATAAACTCCCCAATATTTGATCAGGGTCATAAGGGATGCAGAATTCCCACTTCCTTTACGGATTTAAAATTTAACTCCAAAATTTCTAAATTTAATTTTTACTATTTCAAGTCACACTGTACCTCAAATGTGATGCTTAATGTAGTTTTCCTACGTAAAACTTAATTTTAATATTTTATTAAATTCACCACAACATACTACAAAATCACTTTTTCATATAAAAACCCCTCTAGCTTGTAATTTGGAGGTAAAAATAAATTAAAACAGTAATTTGACAAATCACTGACCTCCACACACACAAATGTAGCATAAAGGAGTTCAGTACAACACTCCACCTGCTTTTTCTGCAGGTCAGTGTGGTACTGAACCAAAATCTTACGATTTTCAACCATTCAACACTACCAGCCAAGAGAAAAAGGAAGGAAACAAAGCAAAACACTGCATGCTATGCTTTAACTCACAGGGAAACTAAACGTTGGCCCCTGTATTTATTTTCTGATCATTCAGATAAAGAACTTGTTTCTTATTAACCTTTTCCTGTATGCATATATGTATGTATATGTGTACATACAGATATACAGAAGGATCCCTGTAGAAGAGAACACAAAATCCCCCTCAATATTAATCAACTCACGCCAATTTTTCAGATAACTTTAAGATCAGAAAACCTCTGTCTGCCTTGGTAATACTTCCTAACACAAAAAAACCCCAACAATCTAGTATCAGCTCCTGTCACTTAGAACAAAAAAATCCCAACATAAAATTATTCCAATTTTGTCTTTGTTATAGAGAAATCTCCTATAAAGACACACAGCATGAGGTCCAAAATGTGGTGTCAGATACACAAACAAACCAACCAGAGTTCATGGGGAACACATTCACCACAAATGCAAACTGAGTTGGTAGATGCTTCTCTCTGCAAATGCTATAACGGCACAAAGGTTTAAAAAACCATAGCTTATAAAAGGTACTAAAAATGTGCAGGGGACAGGTGGGTGGCCTCCCCTCTGGCACCCAGAACTGCGAGCTGGAATGCAAACTGGAACCAAGCCCAAACAAACACACGTTATTGCAGGTGGAATAAAGGCAGGCTGGGGAGCAGCCACAGCCCTTCAGATCCCAGGGCAGGGGGAGCAGCGCTCTCCCAGCCCCAGAGGGCTGCGGGAATTGCTCGGGGTCGGCTGCCATCGACACAGAGGCTGGGAAAACTGAGCCCAGCAGCAGCAAACAAATTCAGGCTGGGATGAGCTTTCCTTGCCCTCACTAAGAGGATGTTGTGGAAAGATTCGCCACCTCCTGGTCCATTCCCCAGCAGTCTGCTTTGGGAATTTTTGGAAACGTGAGAGAAAACGCTCTTTCTGGCATGGGAAAGAGCTATCAAATACCACAATTTTTCTTAGAGTACTCCAAAAGCTTTCCACCCAGTCACATCCTAGCAGCTGTGACAGCACAACTGCTACATCAAGTACAAAAAAATTACAGCTCTTCAAAAACCGGTCCCTGCTTCCACAGGCTTTGACTACAGACTGAGATAAATGCACATAACACGGGACTAACACCTTTGACAAAGTAACCATGAGAGATGTTATAAAGGAAGCCAGAAAAAATACCAAATTTTGGAACTCTTATGTATCTTAATTAGCACATGCCCTTTCACAGATTAATTTTTTAAGTTATTATTTTAAACAAAATTATATTGCTGATTTTCTTCATTAACATACTTATATGTAATACCAATTTCTTTGATGCAGACAACCTCCTCAAGATTCTTCACCCAATTCTGAGCACAAAGAAAAGAAGCTTTTTGGAACATAATAAATGTTCCACCAAAAATAAGTTGATTTGGTTTTTTCACACTGTGCATTTTTTTCATCAGATTTGCCCTCCAGTCTTCTGGAGCTTCACTTAGATGACAATAAGATCACAGGAATTGAAGTTGAGGATTTTAACCGTTACAAAGACCTTCAAAGGTAAAATTCCCAGGCTGAATCCCTTTATTTGTTAAAATGTCATGCCCAGCAAGAGCTCTCATTTGATACTTCTCTTGTTAATGGGGGAAAAGAGAATAAAAATTATAGGTGTTTTAGTAAGAATTGCTTTAAATAAGACCAAACTTTAAAACCCAAACACACCCCAAACCCCCACATTAGTCTTGTTACTACTTGTTTTGCCAACAGTCTGCAACAGAAAAGCAGGATAAGAACAAAACATAACCAAACTAAGTTCTTCTAATTCTTAAAAATTTATTCTCATAAATACAGCAGCTGGTAAAGGAAACAACTTGCTAAGTGTTTTCAAATGCAATGATGTTTAAAGAAAAATGTGTGTTTTTGAGGAACGTATCACTGAAATAGAAGAGAAGGAAGTTCTCTCTGTAAAGATCAATAAAGAACTCTGAAAATATGGCTGAGCAGCACTGAATTTGGTAACAGAAATTACTGAACTGCCTTTAGATACCAAATTCAGTTTCTGAAGAAATCAGGAAAGAATGGAGAAAAAGGGGATGGCAGGATGGGCAGAAAGAGCAATTCCAAATTGATTCAGGCTCCAGCTTCTGAATTGCCTTCTGAGCAAAGCAGGCTGAAGCCTTGGAGCAAAAAACATAAGGAAAATCTGGAAATAGGAAAGAAGGTAGTCCTGCTGAGTAAAAAAACTTCATATTTTAAAAATAAGCCATACATTAAAACCACTTTTCTAGACAAGACTTGTCTCGATGTTTATAATGTAAACACTTTCCACTATAATTACAAAAGCTGCATGCAAAACTGAACAATTGCTTACATCACATAACAGATAACAGCTGTGAGCCAATCTTCCTTAAGTGGAGTTTAAATTAGGTTAGATCAATGGTGATTTTTTCCTATCAAAGCTAAGATTTCATCATCTTCCCCCAGTTCTTTTCTCCCCCTGTGTTTAGTCCTGTGTATTTCAATCTTAAAAAAACCCAAAAAACCTCTTCAATGCTGTTGTGAATCTCAATTAGTCTTTAATTAAATGTTCCTTGTACTATTTGCAGGCTAGGCCTTGGCAATAATAAAATCAAAGAAGTGGAAAATGGAAGTTTTGCCAACATCCCAAGTATACGCGAAATCCACCTGGAAAAAAACAAGCTGAAGAAGGTTCCTCCTGGATTACCTGAACTGAAATATCTGCAGGTCAGACACTGAACTTATCACACAGCTCTGGGAGTTCTGGGATGTTTGACTTTCCCACTGCCACACTGATTAGGTCACAATCAAAAAGCATAATTAACTGACACATATTTTGCCATGACTCTACTAATAGGGGAGCCTGAAATCATAAAAGCCTACTAAAGAAATAAACTAAGTCAAACTGCAGGAACACTTCCTAGGAAAGGAAAAAAAAGGACAACAAAATGCTGCACTCAAAAAATGTTTCCAGAAAATGAGAATATAATACTGCGTCATTATAATTCTTACTATAAGAGAATATAAAATTGCATTTTAGAACCAAATTCCCTAAAATAGAGTCCAATCATTCTAAAAACACACTAACAAAATGCCATATGACTTTCCTTTGTGGGATAGACTGCAGCAGGAGGAAGACTTTTGTTAAAGATTTAACACAAATCTTAAGCTCTTGTTACTCTTAAGGTCTGCATGGAACTGATGTTGTAGCAAACCTCAGCCACTGACATGCTAAGGAATATTTTTCCGATTTTCATTCCACTCCTGGATTTTTCTGTTCCTATTGCTGCAGGTTGTCTTCCTTCATTCCAACCATATTGCCAAACTGGGAGTGAACGATTTCTGCCCAACGGGACGGAGGAAGAAGAAAGCCCTGTACAGCGGCATCAGCCTCTTCAACAACCCCGTCAAGTACTGGGAGGTTCAGCCTACAACTTTCCGGTGCATTTTAGCCAGGAACAGTGTTCAACTTGGGAACTTCCTCAAGTGAGACCCAAGTTGGTTGTTTGAAAAAGCAACTTGTCCAAATCAGTTTTACAATACTTGAAATTTGCAGAAAAACGCTGATTTTATGCTATTTAACCGTTTACAAAGTATTTGCTATTTCAGAGGTAATTAATTAGAAACAATATGTTAAGTAGGATCCATTGTATTATTTGACAATGTTCAACCTACATTTGAATAATTTAAACAAAAGTCTTTTTATATCTTACAGAAGGACTCTTAGAAGTGGAACTGGAAACTGTATGTGATGTTTCCTACTATAGATGTTAAATGCCTTCCTTAAATCACATAGTTTGGACATATTCTTTCTTTCAAACATATCCTAAAAATCACGTGGGAAGTGACTTTTCCACAATTACGAAAAAGAGACCTAGGTTCTCTCCCAGAAAGCGTTGTAAGAAAAGTTACAAAACCAAAAATTACCAGACTTCAAGGGAAATTTCTTGTGCCATTTTCGATAATGAGCAAAGATGCAATAAAAAGCTACAATATTGTCATGTAGTTGTCTCTAAGCTAGAATATATTCTTACAATCTTTTAAGTGAGATAAAGGCAAGTTTCATATCAAGAACAGACAAAAAGTTTTTAAAAGCTGTTGGTAATTTTTCCTCGCAACTTTAAGAGGAAAACGTCCTTCAATGATTTGCTATTGACAAAATTGGATGCAGTCTGAACATTAAAAGTAGGATTCAAGATTTATCATATGCTTAAGCTTAATAGGAATGACTATTAAACTCCCTTTAGGCCAGCACAAACATTTTTCTTTTATCTATAACCACTGTAATCGTGTTTTTCACTTTATTCTTTTCCTCTTTCTATTTTGACATCACACGGGTTAAGGATCCCTCCTTAATGGAAGTACCTTACAATTCCGGAAAACAAGCAGCTGGAACTCGCCTGCCCAGCCCTTCCTGTGCAGGGCAGCACACAGAACTCTCAATACTGACAGTACTGTATCAAATGGATATTTTAGATATCTATTTAGGGTATATTTGCTATTGGGATTCAAAATAAATTAAATAAACATACAAAATACTTGCATGTGTATACTTTATTACATGGTACCTCACGTCAAAATGTTCCGAGACTATAACCAAGTACCTCTGCGACTTTTCTCCTAGTGCTCCTTTTTCCAAGTCTACAGAGCTTACAGGTCATTTATCACTACTGGTTTGCACAAAGTTAAAACTCGCAGACTTTGGGAAATGCCACAGACTCGTAGAAGAAAATACTACAAAAAATTGAACTCAATTCCCAATCTGTCAGCCTTCCTCAGTACACTACGCAATAAGCGTCAAGTCTAATATCTGAGCTCTTTTCATCTGCTTGGTCTCCTGGTAGTCAATATTTTGTTAGCACCCCTCTGCTGCTGAGACATAAAACTATGTGAAGAGAGGAGGCAGAGCAGACCAGGGGCAGCTTTTACTGAAGAACAATATTTACAAATAGAAATTCCGTAGCACACTTCAAAGTGGAATAAAAAAAAAAAAGACTAAACAGAACACAAAACCTGAAATCTGTTGATGACCAAGCATCTTTCTATTCCTGGCTTCTGAAGATGTTTCTAAGAAGTGCATTTCCTAGCAAATACCAACATTCCCTCAAGGACAGTCTCCCCTGTCTTACTGTACCATAAACAACTCACAACCCCATGGAATGTCAGTAAATACAAAAGGTAACAGAAAAATCATTACATTTCTATGAATTGCTGGTTTATATGCATTCATAAACACTCCTGCTATACCAGTTACATCATTTCAGCAATGTCAACACCAGCAGAAAAGCTGATTCCAATTCTGTAGCTTAACTGAAAGAACAAACTCACGATGTTGTGTAGTACATTATTCTACACTAATTCACTGGTAAGGTTTAAAAAGAAACACAGCAAAGAATGCAAACAATTCCTTATCTAATTGGGGTTAATGCAATGGACAACAGGAACTGCATCCTTGTGCTCTCTAAATCTATGAATTCTTTACAGGTACTTGTGTAAGAGTTTCACCAAATTTTAAGTCTGTTATTCAAGTCTCACTATAATGGGAAAGCTTTGTAAAAACACAGGAAAGTCCTAAGAGGCAGAAGACCATAAAGTCTTCATCTTATCCTTCCAGAGCCTTAAAAACTCTCCTGCCTTTTCACTCTTGCCTGTGGCCAAGCATCCAGACTGAGAAGCTCTTTCTCCAGTCAGCACCCATGGATCCATAGAACATTCACAGAAGAAACTGCAGCACTACTTTTGAAGAAACTACCTCTACCTTCACTCTTAATAAATAATCTCCAAATTATTTTATTAACTGCTGAGGTTTGCACCATCCTCTGGGCAAATTCAGCCAGCTCAGAAGTTTAAAAAACTTCATCTGAGAATGAAACTACACTGGCAATTTTGCATTATAGCTGAGAAGTATCAAATGTTTCATTTTAACCATTTCCTGTAGATTTTATTTTAGAGAAAAGCAGGAATTTCCTAGATCACCTCAAACTGAGAGGATACCTGCCACTTAAGAGAAAAAAAAAAAAAAAGCTCAATTATCCTCCTTCAGCTGGCATTTGTGGTAACAATATTTAATAATTTCCACACCTTGCATCTTTGGCATGCTTTACCATAGACCCAGGTGGATGTGTCGGTGGCACACAAACATTATGATATCAAATGCACCTTACACAGTTTCAGCTATGGTTTCTAAACATGGACAGTAATGCAATTAACAGAACAGTAATTAACTGATGATAACACACTGATGTTCAGTGATCTTCCCATAGAACAAGGCATTTCAGTATTGGCAGATGAGAAGAAAATCTGTCTAGAAATCAACTCCACCTTTACATTCTCTACAAATGTTACAGGAAGAGGGAGAAAGACACTTGATATAAACCCTTGAAAGAGTCTTCTCATCACTTATTCCTTGTGCAAGTATCTACATTTGTCTAATTAAAAAAATATTTTTATTCCATCTAAGATTCTCAAACTTTCAAGGGCTTCTTTCTTCTGAAAATCTGCCAGGTCCCTACACAACAGCTACACAAGTTTCACCAGAGGGTGGCAGCCTGTTACTACAAATAAAAGGAAAAATCATTCTAAAGAATAAATGACAAAGACTTTTAAAGCAGAGGAAGAAGCCAGTAAACATCACAAACACTGATTAAGCAGAGGGGCCTGTTTGAGTACTGAAGTACTATTTGAGTGCTGCTAAACCCTGCGTTCTATGTCCTGCTCTACACCATTAAATTACCAAGGGATGAAATAATCTCATTTTTCCAAGTCTTCCCCCTGCCTCTTTTCCCAATATCAACCTGCCTAATGGGGTACTTCAAACACAGCAATACAAAGAATATTGCAGCATTAGTAGAAAAAGAGCAGCAAACTTTAAAAGACACAAAAAGTTTAAAGAATATAAGATACTACTAAATCATTATTTTAACTTCCACCATCACCTGTGGCAAATATATATACAATGTAAATCAAAACATACCTTCAATAAAACATATTTTCTTTCATATGATCCAGGTGCTTTGTCCTGCTGCTAGACTGAGTCAAAGAAGGTGAAGAAGTGTTTATTTTATTTCCTTTTTCCAGTATTAATAGTGTCTTCCTGCTCTGCCCAGGATGAAACCTGCAGGAATTCACTGTATCAGACAAACTGGCTAGAAGTGTCTGGAAGGAGAAGAGGCCAGATGGACAGAGAAAGAGCACAGCTATATGGATCTCACTGCCTGATCTTAGGAACCAAGAGCTGCAAATTCCTAAAAGCACAATGACGTTTGGGCTGGATGAGCAGACAGTGAGGTGGACCGAAAATGGGCTGGAAGGCAGCGAGCACAGAGAGGCCACGTAGTGAATTCCAGCTGGAGGTCAGGAACTGCCTGAGTGTGCCCCAGGGGTCAGTGCTGGCTCCAGCTCTGTTCCCATCTTCATCACTGATCTGGAGGACAGGGCAGATCTCCCTCACAAGTTCACTGGTGACTGATATGTCACTCTCTGGGGTTATGCTGCTGAAGAAATGGCCAACAGGAGCTTGTGTAGTTCAGCTAAGGGAAGCCCAAAATCTTGTACCTAGTGAGGGATAACCCCATGCACTGGTGGCTGATGGCTGACCTGGAAAGCAGCTTTGTAGGAAAGGATCTGGGAGTCCTGGTGGACGAACTGAACATGAGCCAGCAACGTATCCTTGAGGAAGGAGGGCTCAGAGTACCCTGGGTTGCTTTAAAGGGATAAGGACAACTCTTCATTCCCAGAGTTGCTGTCACTAAGTTATTCCAAGAGCTAAGAAGCTCCAGAAGCCTGGATTCTTATGGATTTGAGTTGTGCAAGCCTCAGGTCCTTCCAGCTGCTCTCTACCTCACACCACAGCACCTCTGTGCTGCCAAAGGGGTCACTCACAGCTCTGTTCTCTCCTGCCTTCCAGCTGCTCCTAAGCAGGATTTGGAACTGTCCCTTACCGAGCTAAAGGACCTTTCTGGAGCACTTTCCTCTGCCCAGCTGCTATTTCTCACAAGTTAATAACAAGTACATAAGTATTTCTCTCTCTCCTAGGTCAAAATTGATTATAAGGATTAAAAGATACCAAGTGAAATAAGTGACAAAGATAAAAGGTTCTTTTCTTTAAAAAAATCAAGAAGGGAAAGTTTGGCTATTTTAAACATAATGGAAATTTCCAGAACGTTTCATGAGTATCCCGTTAGGAATTCCTGCACCTGCATTTCCCAAAAGTGAGCAAAGTGACTCAGACCAGAGCAGCTGAAAAATATAAACTAAGATGTGCAAATTTTTAACTCTTGATATGTTTGCTAAAGCAGCTAGATACCTCAGCTACTTAAACCAGGTTGTGCATAGAAAATCTGATATGAGTTCACTGTTAAGCAATTTTAGAATCATTTAATGTAATTTCAAAAAACATTTAGCCATGTTCTAAAAAGCAATTGGTGTTAACTCTTGAAGATACTCATTCCATATTCTTTCAACTGCCAGTTAAAATATTGCACTATTTATCCAGGAAAACTTTCGTACACTGCAACAGCAAATAAACATTAATATTTTCATTTCATTTTGATCAGAATTTTACAGCAGCATGATAATAAAAGCAGTACTAAACTAAAAATAATGAAATTGTGTTCTGAAGGTTATTTTTTTTTCTCATTCTCTATGTTTAGAATTTAACATTGCTTCTTGGGCTTGTGTTGGGACTTTTTCCCTCCTTTCTTGGGAGACTAGAGATTTGAGAACAAAGCTGCTAATAGGAAACATATGGATAAGTTCTGGAGTAAATGAAAATCTGACTTGAATTCCAAATGCCACGTATCACATACCGCAGTCTAAATTATTTGCTAAGATAAATGCAAGATTTACCCTCCATACTCAATGAATCACGTGAGATGGAAGACAAGGTCATGTATGAAATAAACAAAAACAAAAGATTTGCACAACATTTAAGAGACTTCCAAAACTAATCAATATTTTGAAGCACGTTGGGATGTTTCTCAAAGCCAATGTAAGCCAGTAAAAGACTGGCTCAAGGGAACATGCTGCCAACAGACAGCTTTGCTGCAGTTTTTCATATCAAATATGAACATTCCTACCAAAGTGAACAGTCAGGCTCTGGATTTAACCACTGTGCTGCTGTGCTTTCAGTTGGAACCTCACACAGCCAGGTTTTCCTATGCACAAGCACTTTCCTGTCCAGGGGAAATGCAACGGCGATGAGATTTCTGGTACAGCAGCACTGGGGACTCAGTTTTGATTAGAATCTCACACATTTCCACAGGTAGCCAAGCCTTGCCCCAAACTCCCTGTGCAGCAGCAGGGAATTTAACAAGCCTGGATGCACCAGAGTAACCACACACTCAGAGAGCCCCTCGAGAAGCAATTCACACACCTGGTCATTCCACGTGTGCTACCCATCACCTGCACAAAGGTTTCTGTCAGAATCGGACAGCAACACTGAAAGGAACAGTTTCTCTTCACAATTACATTTGGAGGAACTATTATGGAGTTACAGTCTCTGCTAAGAATGGAAAAAATCCCGAGTTGACAGGCTGCCAGAGGATGGAAAATTTCCAGAGGGACAGAGAGGGAGCAAGTCACAGACACAAGCATGGACTTGCCTCTTAATTCTTCAGCTGGTGTTATTTCCAAAAGCTCTTTAGACATAAAGACCAATGAAAATATTTTTCTTCCAGAAACACTCTTCACAGAACACCTTAACTCATTTGTGGAAAAGAAAACTGGCCTGCCATTCTAAAAGATACTATCTGACCAAAATTTATATCTTATTTAGGCCACCAAGAACACCCAGTCACCATTATTATCTTTCTGTCAGCTCTATCTTCTTTTATCTTCTTTCTATTCTCCTGGGCGAAACAAGGCACAGACTGAATGAGGGAGTCACAAGTCAGTAAAAAGGGCCTAATTTTTAGCAACCACTTTTGTATTAACCTTGTGAGAAGACGCCCAGATTCAGGAAGTGACAGAATAATCTAGTATTCTGCAAGAATAATAAAAGCAACTGTCAGTAATAATTTCTCCAGCAGCAATACTATGATGCAGCTTAATTATTACTTGCTTAAGAAAAGATCAGTTATTAATACCGAGAAATTAATAACTTCGGGAAAGCTTACTGGTCTTTTTGGAATGCATATTTTTCCTTTATATTTTAAGCTAATACATTCAATTTCTATTTAGATGTTACCCTCCTGTAAATTAATATTACCTCAGATACTAGATTTAACAAGGCAAAAGACTTTTGATTTAACGCCATTTAAAAAATGACTAACATAGTCATTTTTTAACATAGAAGACAGGCAGATAACGTTCAGAAATACAGCAAAACTAAATGTCAGTACAAAAGCAGAATATTTTACCCCTATATTCCCTGACTGCATCATGCTGTCCTTTAATACGAACGAGCAGAACCATCATGTTGGATGAATTTTGAGATGAAAGAATCAGGGTACTTTTAGAAGCTGTTTTCCATGCAAACACCTAACCTGGGCAGCTAATGATCTCTCTGATAAACTACACTCCTGTACAGTGGCCTGTAAATTTGAGATATTCGATACAAAGATAAAATCTGTCATGATGCCATATGGAAGAAAACACTTCAAACCTCACCACCATTATCATACCCAGATGCCAAAAGCATTTTCTTAACCAGCATGCCAAGAGATCCCTTGTTTTTCCTGTCAGGACCAGAGTTAACAATTAGCATTTACAAACCCACAATCTTTTATTTCAGAGAAGTACAAACTACATCTGATCTAAACCCAATCTTCAATATCCTTCTTAATGCTTCCCTCTATAGATGGAAGAAAAAAAAAGTAGTTACCCTTTATAAAAAGCCCTGTATCATTTATGATAAAGCCACAAACAAAGTGACTATTTTAAAAATATAAAATGTTTCTTACCATAAACTAACTACAACTCTTGGTGCTGTTTTCCTTGAGCACGTTCCATTGGAGCCCACATGTGTAAGGCAACATTTCATTACTCCTGTTTTAGGAATGCTTTGCCTTAGCAACACTGTGTTTTATGGATTCACACTGCTTCTAGTGCCTTGTGCTTAGGACAGAAAGGGTAATGTATGCTTCCCACTTGAACAGTTCCCTCCCAAAATCAGAATGCACAGGAACCTCAGGAGAAATGTGAGCATGGAAAACACATCTGTCAGAAGTGCAACTGCTTCGTAAAGTCACTGTTCTGTCTTTCTAAAAAGTACCTTTCCACTCAAACACCTCACCATGGCTAAACCCAGTATCCAGTTCAGTCATCAGCAGTTCAAAACAACTGCCCCAGCCCCCATTCTGGGGCTGCTTTCACAACACACAGACTTATTTAGAAGTTTCAGCATTAAGCCAAGTGTTTGGCAAAGATGTGAAGGGAGATCTGGACAGCTGTCTTGCATTAAAACTGACATTTTTAAAGGGAGCTACTACTATCAGCTCAGTTCTGTTAAAGTTTAATCACTCACAGCACCGATTTCATGCCACCCCCTTACTAAGATGCAGTTCATATTTTTTTAATAATTGATTTTTTTAGAAGACAAATGTTATGGATGCTTATATTTTGGCTACAAACAGCTTTAGGCATTTACTCCACTCTTCACAAAGCAACAGGACAAGGCAAGAGAAGGTGTCAGAAGCAAGACAGAACAAGGACACACTTGCCAGATTACCACTGAAGGTCTGTAATGTCCAGATCAACTTTTCCTCCTTAATGACATGAAAAGAGCAGCTGTAGCTACCCCATCCCTTGCAGTGTCCAAGGCCAGGATGAACAAGGGTTGAAGCAACCTGGGACAGTGGAAGGTGTCCCTGCCCATAGCAGGGGGTGGAACTGGATGAGCTTTCACCATTCTGTGGTTCTCTGAGTGCTGGTCTAAGTGTGAGCCTTGCTCAAGTCGTCACAGTAATGCCTTTAAGGATCCCAGAATAGGTAATAGAAGAAACAACTTCCAGCCAGAGTGACTGGATCAAAAGAAGACCCCCCTGAGCTCTGCCAAGCAGGAGCTGTGACTCACTAATTATTCAAACCACAGAGAAACTCTCTTGATTTGATTAACTCACATAAATCAAAAGACACATTTATTTTATATGTCAGGCATGAGCGTCACTTCCAAAGGAGTATTAATATTAAAGAAAGTCCAAACAAAATGGAAAGTAACCAAAGGAAATAAAGAGTAGAGAGATTATATCTTTCCTTATAAGACAATATGCCAGGGTACAGAATGATGTGTAACACCTGGTGTTTCTGTGAAAGCTTCCAAGTCACAGATTCTGGCCGTGTAAGAACTGCACTGCAGGCCATAAAGGCAATGTGGTGCCAACATTACAAGGTTTCTGCTAAAAGGAGAGGATTTATTCTTTTTGAGAAAGAAGGGATAATAAAAATTAAGAACTATTTTAAGGCTGATGTTCAGTTTACAGACTATAGGAGAGAGGTGAAAGGCTGCTGTGCAAAATCCTCTGCACCACCAGGCTGGACAGTTGTATGTGTTTGAGTATTTCTAGAGCAAAAGGTATTTAAGAAAAGAAACACATTCTGTAGTCATTGTAAATTCAAAGACCATCACTCTTAAACACACTCAAAAGAGTAAATAGGAAGCACTTTCCATCACATACAAGGGGAAAATTTCTGCTAACGCAAAACATTTTCCTATTCATGATCATTCAGGAATGCTTTGGCAAATAACTTAGACAACTAATCTTTATTCTTGCCTGGAAGTGCCTAAAAAAGCTCATAAACATGATTTTCAGATTGGATACAAACCTGAGAAGAATCCGTAGTTGCAAGCACATCTTCTAATTCTTTAACAAAAATTGCAGGAAGACCTTAGCTATAAAACAAGCTAACGAATAAGGTATTGATATAAATTATTAGGGTAGCATTCACATAATTTCTTTTAGAGATCTACCAATTTAGGGCCCTAAAGTCAGCAGTTCTGCTCAAAATAAATGAGAAGTACCTGCTTTGGAATAGACACTCAGCTCCATTACCTTCCTCCCTTCCAAAACACTTTGTTCTTTTATTTACAGGGTTCATTAGTGAGAGTGCAAGACACCTGTCATATACTGTGATAATTTATATAATTTTATATATGACAAAATCAGGTAAACTAAAGACTCTGTTAAAGTTTGAGGACCAGCTGCTAATGCTGCCTCAAGAAAATGAATATACCTGCACCAGTAAACAGTGGTTGCAAAACCAGACAACTATTCCCAGAACTCCACATGGGAAGAAAACAGCCCCAAGTCATCTATCTTGGAACAACCAAAGCAGGCTGCATAAAAATACAGAGCATTATGCAAAGCATATTTATTAAACAAGGTATTCAATTACTAAAAACACAAGTGTCAGCTGACAACAGTGACTCTCCTCAGCAGAGATGTATAATTTCATATAATTCAGGGTATTTTAGAGTAACCAGACACCATTTGCTGCAGATAATATTGCTTACATCAATTTTCAGCTTGTTTTATTATTCCAGTGTAAATTGTTTATGACTACTTGTTACTGTGTTAGTAGAAACACTACATGATGAGGACTATTTAGATAGTTCTCTACTGTAGAAAGTAAAATCCATCTATTTTTTAAAAAAAGTAACCTCTCCCAACATAGTATTAAATCCCTCTAAGATTTCTAACACAGCATTATATTCTGGAAAATGTTACATCCCTCCTCTTCTGTCCATCCTTCAAAGTCAATTATCCACTACCATAAATTGATATTGTCATACAAAAAACCTCACATATTATAAATTTGAACATGCCAGGAAACTTGATACTTTGCTTTTGCAGTACCAATTGTTCCTTGCACATGTTCATACACAAGTGCAACCAATCATCTAATGAGATCAGAGCTTCCTAATGTATTGCCTCTAGTCAATTCAGCACTAAAAATTCTGTGTATGACTCTTCATTAGTAGAAGTTACTCAGTAATTTTCTATGAGATTATATTAATTCCCATGCTACAAGGTCAATAAGCTCAACTGTTTTCAGTTGCTCAACATGTTCTTCCCAGGAGCTCTTAGCAAAACAAAGCAAAACATTGAAAACAGGCTGCACAAAATGTGGCTTGCCAGAGTTTTGATCTCATAATACCACCTACTAAATGGGAAGTAAATTGGGACCACACAACAAGGTTCAGGTCAGAGACAACAAAGCCCCACAGAGGGCACAGCTCTGTCCTCCTTTGCTTCTTTAAACAGATTAGGCCTTGTCTCACGTCTGTTGATATGGTTGGATGGCCCCTTTTCCATAACCTTTAAAAACACACGTTCCCACAGGGACACGCTCCTGGAATGACTTTCCATTCCAGGAAGAGCAGAACACCACCAAAACCTGTGAGGGCTCGGGCTGGGCTGGAGGCTCTGCAAGAACAAGACCTTCAGCATCTCGATTCGCTGAGCACTACGCAGCAGTCAGTGAATTTTCAGAGTTCTGGCACAGGATAAATAAATCCAGTAGCAACTACAGTCCCAGTATTCAGTCAGCTCTGCCAAAGGCAAGCACAGGTAAGAAGCACCTTTGCAGGTCACACATGGAATTCACAGAGGCTGCAGGTGGCTGCTGATAGCAGTGCTGGGCTTCCAGTTAAGACCTGCAAATTGGGATGCCAAGAGCTTCTGTGCCTACAATGTCACTTTGCAGTGCAGCCTGGCCTCAATGACATTGCCTGCAGCTGTTCCCTACCCACAGGCTCTAGGAGGAACCAAATTACAACCTTCACAGCTCCTTGTTATGTTTGACTATGCACTCCCTTTCTTCCTGTGCCCTCACTCACAGGAACAAACATCACCAATTCTTATCTAAAACATAGAACTCCTTCAAAGTTGTCAACGGAGGATTTTTAAATGCTGAGCTTGAGGCCTTTTTTCAGACATCTGATAGCAGAGCCAGACCTTCAGCCAAGACCTTTGCAGTTCTATTAAGATCACGCTTCCAACACAATCCTCAGGTCTAACTTCCCAGCTTGGCTTCATCTGAGTTCCTTAAAGCCTCTAAAACAAAATGCACTTTGTTTTTTTTCCTTTATACTTCATATGGACCATGATAAATTTTGGAGGGAAAGGAAAAAAGAACTCACTAAGAAAAACCCACCAAACACAAAGAAACCCAAGAATCTTTTACAGTAAGACAGTGACTATAAGGAAAAGGCCAAGTAATTTATACCTTCTTATTATCAGGGCCAGTCCCATTCACCTCAAGGCCACTGGTGATCTTTTCTACCTTATCCCTAGAATATTTTGACCAAAATTTGGAAACTTTAAATGCATTCAGTAGACCATACTCTACTAGCTAAAAGCCCCTAAAATCATAAAATAACAAAGCAGCCTTTCTTGTGTCTTCAGCTCAAAAACGAAATTGAAAAAGCTGACAAGTCTCATAAGTTGAATGCAGTTAACGGAGATGGTGAAATTCCAGAGATTTTAATTGATGAAAAAGATCCATCCAAGTTTAGCTAAAGAAAATACATCAGCTGGAAGCCAACTCAGATTTCTAACTTGACATACATCTCACTTTGCATCACAACTGCACAAATAAAATGACGAAAAAAAAAATCACAAATCAACAGTAAAAATAATTCCTTCCAAAGCATCCTTAAAACTGAAAAACAAAACATGCTGAAAATTCAATAAATTTTCATAGCCTTTGAAATAAGAAGTCTTACATGAAGGATGCTAAATTTAATCCCCTCATTATCTGCCTTGTAAGGAAATTCCTGCCACACCACAAATGAAAATGAAGATCAAACCACACAATTTGACCAAGATCACAAAGTATAAACTTGTCTGTCTCCAAAACAGCTCTTGCAACAAAACAGGAACTGAGTGTTAATATATTCCATGGCTAGAGCTGCATCAGCCTCTGCAGCTCAATATGCTTCAAATCAAGAGCTTTACCACAATTTTTCAAAGGACAGACTTTTCTGTCCTGCCACCATGGATTTTTAAATTCACCATGAGATTTTAGATCTCCTAAGAGCTTTTGAGACACTGGGACACAATCAGTAGTAGAGAACAATAGAAAAATATAAGGTATGAAATTGGAACTCTAATTTTTGTCTTTGGATAAAATAGTTTTATGTATGATTTACTTACAACTGTCACTAGAACAAAGCTTCCAAAAATATGTGCCATGTTCTTTGTCTTGTGCTTAAAAATTATCCAAACGTTGTAGCAGCCAGTAACATTTTATTGACTGGTCATAACCAACTTGGGGTTTTTTTCATCTCTCACTGTGTATGTATTCCATTAATTATTAAAAAAAAATACTGGTTTTGATTTAGTGGTACAATGTAGCTATTCAACTATTTGTGGTACCATTAATCAAGGATTATGGAGTTTTAATTTCTCTTTTTCAACTTCTCCCTTGTATTCTGCATTCCCTACATAAATACGTGACTGTTTTGGTTTATTTCCAGTATTGCCATCTCTCAGAATATCACTTTGGTCATTACTTCTGGCGCTTTTCTTTATACCCTAAATGTTAGAATTATGTATGATTTATCTTCCTAAACATGTTCTTGTCCTTAATATTAGAGAAGAAACTTGAAAAAGTTGAGCAAATCATCAGCTTCATGAAGCTCAAAGACAAAAAAAAATAAACTTACTACTGCATTTAAAAAAAAAGTTACAATACTTCTAAAGGCACTTTTTAAGAAGAATTTTTAAGAACCAGATTCTTCCTTGTGAACAGATATTGAAATAAAGTAATTCTTTTACCAAGCCAAAAGCACAATTAAATGCTTTGGATAAATCATACACTTAAACCACTCCACAAAAAAATTTGTCCATTTTCTCCATATTTTGCATATATCACAGGTATTTAAGTATCATATAGCATTAAAGGCAGATAACTATACCTTCTTTCTTTAATTCCTCTTAAAACCTAAGAGAAATATTTTTCTTGAGTAAAAGGGTTTATGTTTCATGTCACAGTTACTCTTCTCATGAGATTTATGCTCTCTCTCTACAACTTAGCAAAAAAAGATGTTGGAAAGTTGGAAAGATTACTGAACTTGAACACCACCACACCGACAGCACTGTATAGAACAAACCCTTTGCAGGAAGGAGACAGGACATAGACATTGTGGGGGGAAAATATGGAAGATGTTTATAGAACTTATTTATTGCACATGCTTCCCCTCGATTTTGGTAAGGTTTTTTTTTACTGCTTCTTAACTTCATCCTCAGAGGACAAACCCTTTGCAGAACTGAATCACTGCAGCTGAACCCACACTATGAACTAATTCCCTCTGTAATAATTTTTGAAATCGTATTCTTTTTTTTTTTTTAATGGGGGTTGGTAACTGAAAGAATCCTGCCAATTATATTGAAGGGATTTGAACAAAAGGAGAAGTTGCTTCATAGCCTTATGACACAGCATCTACAGCAAGTGATGATGTGGCACAAAGCAGTTTTTTTAATTTTACTGGCAAATCAGAAGAGGGGCCAAGGCTGTTATTTTGTGTTGCCTTCCCACAAGGCTCCTTACCACAAAATATGGCTTAGACAGACCTTTTGTTCCTCCAGCTGGGGTAGGCTATGTCTCAGATGATTTCACCAGCACAAGAACTTGCTGCCCCCTACAACTTGAACTTCTCAGACTTCCAAAGAGTAAGTTTTCTTGGTAAGCAGGAATAAAATTAACTGATTGTGTTATTTTTCAGTGAAGAGTAATTCATGCATGTTTTATAATATTTAGCTTTCATTGAATAAACTGCTCATAAATACAGTTACTGAGCTCTGACTTCATTACAGATGGTCAAGAATCAAGCTTTTAAGATTTTCTGTTGTTTTTCAACTTTATAATTGTGTGCTTTATCATATTGTGTGCATCTGACCTGCATTTCCTGTTATCAAGTTTCACCTGACATGAATGTTTTAAAGCTAGTTTAATTCTTAGAAATATTTCATGAAGAGTGTCAGTGTCTCAGAGCTTTGAGACACAACCTGCAAGCTTGGCAGGGTAGTTACTTTTCTACCAGTAAGATACTCAGCAACAGCCAAAGTATCAAAATGTCTCCCCCAAAGCAGCTCCTCTCTCTCCATAAAACCTGTGGGAGACTTTGGTAGATATTAAAGTTCTTATTTAACAGTTCATCTGACACGATGGGAGTTCTCTTCACATTGTGCACATGTCAAGTAGATGGATCCCAAAAAGGCCTTATTCCTCAAAGTGAGAAGACTTTCCTGAGTTGTCCCTCCTGGTTTCTAAGGACAATTGTGGCAGTGAGAACAAAAATTATTAATTGAAAGTTTTGTGACATGAAGTAGAAGGTGTTGAGAGAAGGTGAAGCTCAAGTTCTGGACTGTAACTGAAGAGGGAAGAATCAAAAGAAAGCAAAGAGCATGAAATAGGCAAGGGGGACAGACTGGGATCTGTTCCACAAAATGAGAAGGCAGTCACAGGAGGTAGAAACAGATGTTAGATAGAGACCAACAGGACTGATTAGAATAAATTCGGATATACACTGCCTGAAAAGTGAAACCCTGTGAATTCCTCCTGAAGCACAGAATTGCTTCTCAACGCAGCACAGTGCATTTATGCAGCGCTGCAGTGCAAGGCTGCTCTGTGTCTCTGCTAATTGCTTAATTAGCTCAGACATCCCACAATGCTGCAGGGATATGGAGTCCCTGGCTTTGCTAAGGACCTACCTGGAGTGCAGTTCCTGACTCCAGTCAAACCTGGTTTTAAGGTTCTCATCAGCTATGAAACTTGACTACATTGAAATGTGAAGTTAGATAGGCAGGTTAGGCATTGCCACATGTGACACGCAGCCACTGGCACACACAGGCTCTGTCACACAGCACGATTACAAGGATGCATCAAATTCCAAGAGTTTGTTACTACTTTTCTCCTTAGAATTCTCTCTTTCCTGTTCACTTCATAGAATACCTCACACATTAGGTAATCACCACTAGGAATCATCAGAAATGACCACTTGTCTCATCTCCTTTGTTACTGACAGTGTTCAGTAAACAAATATTGACAAAGAGTCCCTCGGGTACAAAACGTATATTAAAAAAAAAAGAATAACTGCTTTTCTGTCTCTGCTTCAGGATTCTTATACTATACTGAGCAAAGTCTCTTAAATTTTTCCATGACTTCTGTCGTTTGAGCTGCAATGTAACATTTTGACTCATTGCTGCTTAAATCAAACAGCTTGACATGATTCCCAACTCTCATTCTGCCAAATAACAAGGCTCCTTTGACTGCATAAAGTACTCTAAAATGTTAGACTGGCTTTGAGCATCAGAAATTGGACCTGCAAAATGATTTGCCTTTCACAGCATCAGGATTTCACCTCAGAATAATTTGAATGTAAGTTAATTCACACCTATAACGAACATATGACTACAGAAGTGGAAGAAGACTACAAAGAAAACTTACCACTAAAGATTTTATACCATGTGCAGTGCACGATGGTTGAATTGTACTGGCTTTAAATAAGTGATGGGAACAGAAAAATCATTAACACAGTACTAAGGTAGTCATGTTTTGTGGAAAATTGAAAAACAACACAAAATGCCGGAGAACATACAATTTGCAAAGGCACATAAATTTCTATTTTACATAATATACAATATTTCCAAGTAATCTATTTCAATGTTCTCTTTATGGTACCCTTCAGTACCAAGCACAGCACAGATGGAAAGCTGTTCCTTGTCTGAAGTCAGACCAGAAAACCTCTGTCTACTTCAAGGACAGTAAATGTGTTTATGTTTTTTACGTGCAAGGAACAGATCAAAACTTGGGTTTCCTAGTAATGCACAGACAGTGTTGCCAAAAAAAGGCATTATTCTACTTACTTCATTATATATTGCTGCTTCTTAAAACTTTTGTGCTATTTACTTTATAGCTATAACTAAAACTTTATGTCTCTTCTCATCAACAGGTCACAACATACACATTTAAATATGGGGATTCTGAACTACCTGTTGATCCTCCACCTCCTCTGGGCTGCTTTGGTCTTTTGTCAGTATGAAGACTATGATTTTGAGGATGAGTATGGTGGGGAGCCAGATCAACCTCCATATTATTTTAACCCAAACACCCAAGCTGAAGTTCCTCGTTTTCCTTTTCCAGTTGAGTGTGCCAAAGAATGCTTTTGTCCACCAGCTTTTCCCTTATCCATGTACTGTGATCACCGGAAACTCAAGACAATACCAAACATCCCAAGGCACGTCCAACAACTTTATCTGCAAAACAACAACATTGAAGCCGTGCCTGCAGGACCATTCACTAATGCTACCTTCATAAGGGAAATTAACCTCAGCTACAACAATATTAAATTCCATATGATTGACCATGGTGTTTTTGCCAAACTTTCAAACTTAGTGCAGCTTCATTTACAACATAATGAATTAGAAGAATTCCCATTCCCTCTGCCCAGCTCTCTAGAGAGACTCCTCCTTGGTTTCAATAAAATTTCCCGGTTACCTGGGAATGCAGTGGAAGGACTGCCCAACATGACCATGCTTGACCTTTGCAATAACTTACTTGACGACTCAGTATTCAAAGAAAAACCCTTTTCAAACATGAAAAATTTAACGCAGCTCAACTTATGCAACAACAAATTAGAGACAATGCCTCCTGACCTGCCACCATCTCTTCAGCACCTTTCTCTTGAAAATAACTCCATTTCTCATATTCCAGAAAACTATTTCAACAGACTTCCCCAAATCATTGCTCTAAGAATGTCCCACAATACCCTGCAGAACATTCCACACAACACCTTTAATCTACCCAACCTTCTAGAACTTCATCTTGGACATAACAAAATAAAACAAGTGTTCTATATTCCAAGAAGTTTGCAGCATTTGTACATTGAAGACAATGAAATTGAAAGTAGGTTGATGGTAAAAAGCAATAAACTTAGTGGATTTTGGCAGTGGTTGTGGGAGGAGTGTGGGGAGAATAGCATCCTATATCCTTTGCGAGGCAATATAAACACATCCTCAGTCATTTGAGACCAATTTGAAATTAGAGGGGATTTAATTTTTGAAGCTTTCCTCTAATTCACAGCTCTTTGTAAACGTTAATACCAGTTTCTCATGTAATAAGCTAAAATATTTTTGAAAATTGCTTCTGATTTGGCAACTGATAAAAACGTACAGAGAAAAGAAATTATGAAAATATTTCATTCTCATAAAACAGTAACTACAAATTCCTTACAGACCTTATAATTTGCAAGCCCCCAAACTGGTACCATTGTCATGTACAAAACTGACTTAAAACAAAACTGATTTAAAACTTAGAGAAGGGTTATATTACTGTGCACCATACAAACATTTTCCATTTTAAATTTCAAAACATAAGTTTCACTGTTGCAATACGTCTAAAACATAACCACTTTCGGCATTTTAATTCATATTTTTCACTCTCTTACAGACATCAATGTTACTGTGATGTGTCCAACTCTGGACCCACTGAACATCAAGCAGTTAACCTACATACGGGTGGATCAGAACAAGCTCACGAGCCCCATCAGCACCTATGCCTTCTTCTGCTTCCCTCTCATCAGAACCATTTATTATGGAGAGCAAAATGTCCCTGGCAGCAGCCCATCTCGGCTCAGAACACCCGTGTTTCGGCGGTTTCTAACACCGGAGGAGTTCCAGGAAGCAGAAGACAATCATGAAACGCTCAATCAAGAAACCGAAGATGATCATGAAGCAGAAGACAGCTATTTTCATCCTTACTATCACTGAAATAGTCATTGTTAATAAGTATATATGGAAACTTTTCATTAGTCTGGGTTATTCATGTCTGTCTTAGAACAAGTGGGCAGTTTGGGATATTCACAGTGCATCTATAAACTGGAGAGAGGAGTTTAAAGTAGGTAAATGTCCTATTATTGGTGTAGTAAAAAACAATACTAGGAACAAAGAGCACTCACCTGAACATTAGATAAAGGTCTGACACACAACCTGGGTTGATAATGGGCTCACCTTTGGGTGAGAAGCTGAAGTGAAAGAAAACTGACCTGAAAAGCTTCTCTGTCCTAAAGTGATCCAATTGCAAAATGACTAAAATACACAACAGTGTCATAATTCCATAGGAACAAGTGATGAACGCCAAAACCCACCCAGCTCTACATCCTACTGCTGACAGCAGAAGCAGACATGCACCAGAGAAAAGGACAAGAGATTGAAAATACTTCCACAAGGTTCGTCCACATCTCCCAGAAATACAGATATTCCTTCTTCCAATTTCTAACTGGATGAGGACATCACAAATATGGAGCTTAAAACCCTCCCCATTTTATGTTTCAAGTGCCCTGACAGGCTGTATTATAATATTCACTTCTTTGGCTGTCCTTTAACTCACAATCTTTCCAAGGAGATTTCAGCTTATTACTAACACAGGCTACAAGCAGTCTTTCACCAAGCTGCTGTGTTCTAGGGAAAAGCACGTGCATCAACACAACTGAACCATTAGCATTTATATTTTCCCTATGCTTCATCTCATGTTATTTTAGAAGACACATAGAAATGTAATGTAATCTTTGCATTTAGAATTATTCATCAAGTAGAACAGGAACAAAGAAAAACATTGCAGGTTGTTTTAACTATTAATTTAGACGATCCTTCTGCCCAGCTAATACCAATTAGCTGTATTCTGCTTCAAAGTAGAATCAACATTGCTTTAAGTAACCTGAAGAAAGCTTTGAGCTATGTAAATTTTTGTTATATCTTATGCCTAGAAATAGATCCAGATAACTACAGGGGAAGATAGCACTATAGAGCACTTTATTGCCTTTTTTTAATCACTTCTTTATTTTTCAGCACTTTTTTCCCTGATAGAGCTTTACTAGCTGTGAGGAAAAAAACTCCTGTTTTTAACAGCAAAATGAAATGTTTGCAAGTGATAAATCCATACATCATATTACCAACTTTGCATAATTTCATGTAGTCTTTTTAGTTGTCCTACACTTAAAGTACAATGTAATCAGATTTCTATTAGAATTTGAGAAGTTAGGCAGGTTTCACTTTTTCTCTTAGAATTTCAATTATTTTTTAGGCTCATCTTCATATTTATGGTTTCTGATGTATCAACTGAAATATTAAGAAAATGAAATCTTTTTAAGAGGAAGATCTATTGTAAAGCTATGAC
>WAAE01001178.1:0-18423 GCA_013400495.1 Nicator chloris
AAAAAAAAAAACCCAACCAACCATAACTTAACACTTTTTTTAAAAACCCTTCACTGCTGTAGAAAATACAAAAATATTATAATTTCAGGGCACACAAAATCTAGTACCACATCGTGTCCATTATACCAAAAGGCAGCATTGAGTACAGAAGTCATTTTACTTCTAACATGGCCAGGAAAAGCCTTAATCTTGGTTGCTACACTCGGGGTCTTTCCAGCTCCTGAATACACTACTGTGCAACAGTGCAAGATTCACTGACCATCACCCCCAGACAGCAGCATTCAAAAAGGTAGGTCCTCCTATATCAAAAAAAACATTATTTTTCCATAGTATATTTGGCATTCATTCTATTTCCCTTCTTGTTTCTGAAACTTTAGAATTCAGGCAAGTCTATACTTTTAGTTTTACACTGCCGCACCTAAGAGATGGAAAACATGCAATTTACCCTACAAGAAAAGGATCAGGAAAAAGGTGTAAGTATAGAACACAGAAGGTAAAAATTAGTAAGAGAAGGGAATTAACATGGATTGTAAACTTTCGGAAAGCTTGATTTTCACACCATGCTCTAATTGAAAACACTCTGACACATCAGTGCTTATTAATGAAATGAAGTACTACAAGTTCCTTAATAGTCAAGGTCAGAGATGCACAAAAAAAGCAAACAAAACCCAAGAACACCCACACCAAGTCATGACCAAATAGTGAAAAACAACAGGGCTGGTGATGATTTTGTAGAAAACCTAACACGAACCAGGTACATAAAGACATATGTTTTAGCACAGAATTTCAAGGATGTAGCTAATGTTGCAAAGAACCACTTGCAAATAGTAAATGAACTGTAAAAAACTCATGTCCCCTAATTGTAAACATAATAGGCATTTTATCTCAATATTTCATGAATTTCAGTAATTGGTTTAAGTCCATTTCTTATATGGTTACCAAAACACCCAAAGTCACTAGTCTGTAGGAAATTCTTTAAAATAAATGCATAAATAAATGTCACAATTTCTGTTAGGTCCACGGGCATTCTGCCATTGCTCTTGGTAGAATTACATTTTCATTAGTGCTTTTGGAAGACTGTTAGAAGCAGAGACAGGTGTTTTCTGGAGTAAAGGAATGTTTATTTCACATTGCACAAGCACAAAAGCCAAGTTTCACAAGCTATGACCAGCTCAATTAACTATGAATATTCCTCGTGACAAAGCAAAACATCTCCTGAGTGAAATGATAGGATGTGCTGAAAGCAATATCTTGAACAGATGCATAGGACACAGGAAGTTTTCTGAGAACTTTCTGGGCCTCCTTGCCTCTTTAAATCAGTTAATAATCTATTATTTGCCAGCAGGAAACTAAACAAAATGTTAAAATGCTCCAAGCCTGCAAGCCTGTCTCTGGCAAACAGCAAAATAAATGCAACTGGCCAATTTCAATCAGGTTTCTTTGGCAATTTTTCAAAGATGAGTAGAAGCGTGACACGAGTAGTCTGCCAGGTCTCATGTGTCTCTCAATATTCTGTAAACAAAAGCACTTCAGCGCATCCCCAATCAAAGTCACACCAGCTGTTGCTCTTCCTGCACTTATTCTCTGCAGTGGAAAAGACAAAAATCGCACTGCTTGGACAAGAAAGGGGAAAAAAAAGAAACAGGCAAAAAAACACGCATCAGGAAAAGAAAGGGATATTAATGGCTATTTCAAGAAGAAAAATTTTCTTTTCAGCAGGCATTGATACCCTCATAAAAAAGGGCCATGGTGATGATGATGAAGCCATAACAAATAAAACTGTGTCAAACTAGGACTTTCATTTCCTTTTGACTCATGCAATTTTATCAGATTTGTGTAAAGTTCACAGCACTTCAAGAAACAACAGGAAGACACATTAACTCTGCAGTAGTTCACAGAAACTTTCTATGAGATAGAAAATGTATTCATGTTAGAAATATTGAGTCACTAAGCCCTCAGACTGCATTCCAAAAGTCTACCAGAAACATTTCAATCAAGAAGTGAGTATGTGCCAGCCAGGCCATTTGGGCTAAAAAGCATTGTTTAGAATTATGTCGGGTGAATCTAGTGCCCTCTAAATGACCTCGTGTTATGGCCATGGTATTAAGTCATGGAGAAACCTGCAAGGAAGATGAATAATTTTTCTTCCCTTAAAAAATAAAATTTAAAAAAATAGGAAAGGGAAAACTCTCAAGTTCCCAGTAAGAATGTTAAATTGCCCCCTCTCCCAATGGAATGCCTCACTTTCATTTCCAAGTAGCAGTAAGCCTATTGACCCCCACAGTGTTATCCTTTTCACTGCTCTTACAGTACTTTCTTTAATCTCGTGGATCAAAGACTGGTCAATAAAAATCATCTCTGCTTTTGTGGGGAGCAAACAAACTGCACCAAGACCTATGATAATTTTAAATCTTCACTAAAATCCCTGAGAAACTAAAAAAAAAAACAAAACAAAAAATCTAAACAAAACACCACACCACATGTATGTTGATGTTAACTTTACAACTGAAAGTGTTTGTGTTCTTTTTGTTCTATATTAAACATTTTGAAGTGTTTTTTTGAATATTATTTTATTAAATGAATAAAATGTTATTCTTTTTTACACTTTTTCATACATGTTGCATTAAGATTTAGGCCTTGAAAAATTAAAGCTAAATTATATTAATACACCATTATACACTGTTTCAAATCAACTTAAGTCCTAATTGTAGAAAAATCTCTACAAATCTCTAAAATCTCTTTGTGCGTCCTGCACAAAGATTAAAAGATTGCAGTGTTTTCACAACAGAAATGTCTGGTGAGACTGGTTTTAAACACACAGCTTCCAGAATATACAGCATCCAAAGTCTTTGTGTTACACCTTAAGTGTAACAAGAAAAATCTAACAAGAATCTAAGCCAGGGGAAAAAAAGAAAAATAAAAACAAAAACAACCAAAAAAATGCCCCAGTAGAATGTTTTACCGTGGAAAAAAGAAAGCCTTAAACGAAACCCAAACATCCAGAGGTATTAGCTCCATGCTACATTACCTTACAACGTAACTCATTTTTTAATTCTTTATCAACTTTAACCTATGCCTTCTGTGTACAGCACCCATATCCTGACTTTATAATTGAGTGTTTCTAATATCCATCAGCTTCTCTGTCATCTAAACTGAAAGGAAGTGATTTCTGTTTAGCTGAAACTTCGTGAAGTCACTCATTATCACTGATGGCTGCATCTTCATCTACTCTGGACTCCCTGATGAATGCCAAGCATTTCCCTCTTCCTGAGTCTCAAAAAAACCACAGACAGTGGATGGTCCTTTTGATCTGGCTGTGACATCAATACAACTTTGAATGTTTTCACCAGGTCCCCCAAGACAGTGCTTGAAGGTCTTGGCATTACTTACAGCATGCCTTGTAGAAAATCTCGGGCTATCACAATTTTGTTGTCACCTCCAAACTGCCCTCTTCCTTCCCTTAGGAGCTGTTCAAATCCACATTGCTACCAAGAAGTCTCCCCATTTCACCAACTGTATTTGCCTGGCCCTCAGGACAGGTTGTCTGCAAAGCTGCTGAGAGCTTCATGGTCAAGCATTCCTCATAGAATCACCACTAACTCTAGTGAAAAACAACATATGTATGTGCCCAGAACATTTTAGTCATGATAACAGAGAACTTCCATCATTTTGGGCTACATCTTTTCAAAGCAGAGATCCCAGACTTGGAGCTTGAGTTCAGGCAGGCTTAAACCAAGTCTTAACTCAGCTATAAATAACATCCTTGTTTAGTAACAATTTCCTACTTTATTTTAGAGCTCAATGCCATTTTTTAGGTCATGTTGAAAATGGATCAGAATATTCAAAGGTGAAGGGGAACACTTTCTTATTTTTTCTCTATGGCACCTTGTATGCACTCTGAAGTGATGTAAAATAACACATCAGGCTAAATACCACCCATAATTACCCAACTATAATTATTTTCTCACACATTTATTGTGAGGTCAGGAGTTATTCTACTAAAGATTTTGAAAAAAAATAGCCCCTCGCTTCCAAATGCAGATCAGTCAATTCCTGATGCCAAGGCTGAGAGAACAGTTCGTGTCCCCAGACCCTAACGCCACATTAAAGATTACAGAGATGCACTTGGCATATCAGGTGTGGCCCCTCAAGCCCCAGGGAGAGCAAAAGATGCTTGGAAGACAGATAAAATTTAGGTGAATCTAGAGTAGCCTAAAACAAAAAGGGCAACCTTGCATTTGCCGCATGAACAAATTCCCCATTATTTTACTTAAAACTTCGAGCATACAAGCAACAGACAGCCCAAACCCTGAACAAATTTGTCTGTCCCCACTGCCCCTGCCCTGACCCCCCATCAGGGAAAACATTTTTTCACTTAGAATAAAGATGAAAAAATTGTTTTTAAAAAACTTAGGAATTTACAGGTTGTACTGAAGAAACGACTGTTTTTTTCTTATGATGTAGAAAGGGAGCCTGCTGGACTTTTCCACAGTGTCAGTGATATTAGTGCACAGAGAGGCTAACAAAAGGCAGCCATGCTGTCTGCTGCAGCACTAAAAATGGAGAAAAACACAGTAAGGTGAAGGGCAAAAAAAGGCAGAAGAAGCTAATTTCAACATCCATTCTAGCAGCAGATTTAGAAATATGAAAGTAGAAGTTGATACTTTTACGACAGGCTAAGCTGACATTGATTCAGCTACATTTTATAGTAACCTCAGAAAAATATTTTTTGTTTAAAGGGACTTCATCATGATTCAAAAAATACAATACATATGCACAGTTTGTATACAGTTTTTCCTAAATGTCAGTGCATCTGACACATACATCACACGCAGCATCTAAAGATTTCCCATATCTGATAATAGTAATTAATTTAAAATATCATGGTTTTCTTTTCTTAAATAAACCACTCATACTAAGAATGGACACTTCATATAGAAAATAGGTTGCTGTTCTCTAAAATTGACTGCAATATTAGTTGAATATTAATAAAATCCATAAACCATTAGTACATTATAGCTGCTTTGTTCTGAATTACGTAGACCTTTTATGTTTATTCCTCAGTGAAAATGCATTAAAAAAAATTAAATCCTCTCTAATTGTGCTCTCCGAAGATAGCTGGTAAAATCATTTCTAGCAGCAATAAATCAATTGTAGTATTAAAATGACCTGCCAGGTGCATCTTCTGGGTATCAGACTAATTAAGGGAATGTATTAATTGCAACTATTCATCAACACCACCAATGTTAGATAACCCTTACAATGAATCTTTTTACTATATTATCCAGCAATGAAACTGCATTTTGACAAAATATAGGGGATTAAACAACAACCAAAAAACCTAAAAAAATCTATGCACAGTTTTGTTTAATACTTTGTTCCCAATTCTTTTCTGGTAAATCAATCAAACAGAAGAAATCATAAATATATGTTCATATGTTGTTTGTACTTAGACATATTTCTGTCTCAGGTGAGAGCTTTACAAGGTTTCAGATACTAATGTGGGTTTTTTCCCCTCCGTCCAAATCTAATTCACATATAAATTCATATGCATTTTCTGTTGCTATGAGCCAAATGTGACCCAAATTTGGATCACCAGGCCTTTACTAACCATTTACTTCTGAAAGTAAGCTTAACGGTATCTTCATTATTTTTTCCGTCAGGATGTATTTATCACTTCTTACATTCTTGTAAACTCAAGTAACAAAATTGCAGTCTACTGTGTGTGTGGTTTGTTGGTTCCCCCAGTCTTATTTCCTGGGCTAAAAATAAAAACTGTTCTTCAAAAGTTCGGAGATTTTTCATCATCACCACCTGCAAACAAAAATTCTGGATTGCACAATAACTTCATACATTTCAGGGAAAGCACTGAAACTTGCAGGATGAAGCAAAACTCCTACAATACCAATTTCTTTGCCATGCTTTTTGTTATAGAATAAGATTAAGAAAGGACTACAATTATAGGCAGAGGAGGAAAAAAATCTATATGTATGAATTCAATTAGCAAAATACACAGAGAACAGAAAATACACACACAAAATCCAAAATACATGAGGAAAAGATTTGGCCCACAATACCAAAGTCCACATTCCTCTCCCCAGCGTGCTGCAAATGCTTCCATCTAAGAGACTGGTTCTTGTTGACTCAGTCTGTTTAGACCTTGTAGGTATTTCTAAGTGACCCTGGTGTCTAAGCACTAAAAATAATTTGATATAACTGTGGCTTTTCCATTGCCAACCCTCATGACTGCCACCATCATTCTGTCCCAGGTGGGCCAGAAATTATAATTAGCACCTACAGATTCATAGATATCCTGGACCTGGATAAAATTTACCTTCTCTTCTGGCTGTACATGCATAGTTGGGCAGTGAGATAAGGAAACCAATCATACTTATAAACCAGCACTCACACACTTTTATTAGAACAATTATGTCTTGGCTTTATTCAAAAGAAGAGGAGCTGGGGAAAACTCCACAACTCTGGGGCTCCTCTTTGGACATTTGTAAAATTAATCTAAGTTGTACCTCTGCAGAAAACACAGAGAATGATGCACCTTGTCTCAAAGGTCACAGTACTAGGTACTGGCAAAGGTAGCAAGTGAGACTCCAGCACTGGCATTACAGTGCAGACGCACTGGCAGCACCTCCCCAGGTGACTTCAAGACAAGTTCCCAGTAGCAGGCACTGGGGCTGAGGGCAGGCAGCCTGTTCAGCACCCACAGCCATGCACAGCACGGTCAGGATGCTTCTCTCAACATGCATCTCTGCAAACACGCTGCAGTCCTGACCTCCAACACTGCTTATTGTGGGTTTGAATGTTTCTTGAACAGCTACTGCCAAGAATTGTCAAAATGAATGAAATCAAAAGGAAATAGTCCCACAGTGAAAAACGCTTGATTCATTTTTATTTATGACTCACAATAAGAATATACACTTTCCTACTTTTAAAGACTGTCAAATATAGAAATCTTAAAATTATATAGACGCTTCACAATCAGCAATGAATTTTAAAGCCAGTCACCTGTCTCCAGCTTGTGTCAATATGTCTGAAGAAATGCTCTCGATCGCCTTTGGTATTCAAAGAGTTAGAAATAGAAGTTCACAAGTAAGATATTGTTCCTGTCTCTCCCTTCACTACCCAGACTGCTTTCTGATCTTCCTTTTGTCCTCAATCCTTTCCTTATCCCTTTCACCTCTCTTTCTCACTCTCACTCTGTCCCCTTGATCCATCAGACACAGCCAAGCTATCTGACACCAATGCCTTAAAGTAATTTTGGACAGAGGCAAAATGCCCTAGAATCCTTAGTAATCCTCCTCAGATCCATGTACTGAGCCCCAGGTTGGCTCTTTTATAGCCACAAACAGTCTTTCAGCTAGGTAGCCTGGAAACTAAAAGCTGTTTCAGTAACAGAGGAAGGACAACAAGTCCTGAAAGGAAATTAGCCTTCTCAGGAAGAAGGGGGGGAAAAAAAATCCACATTTTTTTGAGTGCTAACATTAATATAAGCTAAGATGAATGAACTGATCAACAAACAAAGGAACTCTCTAAGTGTAGAAGGTAAATGGGGAACAGTCAGTTATGAAGGCAGGATCTGTCCTTTCACTGCACTTGTATACACTCCACATCCTGGTACAAGACAATGGTTTATAATAACCAGTGGTTTTGTGAATTATTGAAACAGCTACAGTGTTCTGTAGGCCCTCAGAAAAAAAGCCCTTCACCCTTTACCTCATCATTCCCTACTGAGTCAAAGTACAGTTTTTGACATATCAGATGGTGGGATTTTTCTTTGTCCTTTTCCTGTACAGCTAAATCGAAAGCCATATGGAATTCAGAGAAGTAAATAAAAAATAAAACACAAAAATCAATAAACTACTGCCAAAACCCTGTGGATCATACTAAAGTCAGTGTTAAGTTACCTTTCATGACTAAGCAAAAATACAGAAAAACTGAAAAGACTGCTTGTATCACAAGAGCTGCTTTCCCCCAGGCCTGGTGTGTACCAGCACTCACAATCCCCTGGTACAAGAGGTAGATTGCAGTGACAGACAGTGGGTCCTAAAGCTATGTCAATTTTGAGAGGAAAAAATATTTGACAATTATTCTCAGTGTGGGAATATAACAGATCCTACTCCTCGCAGCCTAATGTAAGCCACTGTCATCTGAGGGCTCTCTAATCTTTTCAGAGAATAAGAAAATAATTTGTGTTCGAATATGCAGATACACTGCATGAGCCAATCTTTCCCTCAAAAGAAAACAAAACAAAAAAGACACCAAAAAACCAAAATCACACACAAAAAAAACCCAGTTTAATACAGTTCAGGAAAATAACACACGATCAAAAGCAATTAAGGATTATCTCTAAGGTGTGAGCCTTTTTACTGAAAGAATGTGGAGATTTTTGGAAAGGAAGATGAAGGAGGAAATAGAAGGAAAAATGAAGAACCTCAGGATCCAAAACCTGTTTCTTTCTTTGAAGGCCCGTCAGTCTTGGCATGTAGCAGGACATGGAGCCATATATCATGAACACTATTCTAGGGTAAGGGCTTAATTCTTCTTCAGCTCTGTCTTGTTGCTTATGTGGTAAATCCCCAGGGACAATGGATGTCAGAAGACTTGTATTAGACCTACTCCAGCATAATGAGGAGCAGAACCCAACATCAAATTGTAGCAAATGCAGTCAAGGTGAACTAACACACCTATCTGCCAATGATATTGGATTAGATTTTTGCAAGTTAAAAAACAAAAGCTCAGCCACTCTCTGCTATTAAAGTTACCAATCATTTCTAAATCTATTAATCAGTATTTCTCTGCAACAAAACAAAGAAAAAAAGATGCTGTATGAGACTTTTTAAGAAAAGAAAAAAGACAAATCATCACTGAAGGAAGTGTAACATACCTGTTACTAAGAGCCACAAACACAGACTTGGCCAGCCCCTCTCCTTCCCCCAAAGAAGCAATTTACAACAGTGAGAGAACGTAAGTCAGGGGATCAAACACAAGAGAAGTTTAAAAGCAGGTTTTGGCTGCAGTACTGATGCAACCTAATGGAGGCAAGAACAACTTAATGCCACACAAATCCATTTTTCTGGTAGGGCCAGAAGGCTCTGAGACAGCCTGACAGCTGATTCCATCTCTCTGGGATGTCAGTAGGCAACGCTCTTTAGAAAAGCACAGCCCAGACTTAAGAAGCTTTACTCACTCTTACCTCCTCCTGATGAATTACAGTATGTGCCACATCAAGAGGCAAAGACTTCAGCATTGCCATGTCCAGTGCTCCTAGTATTAAGCTCTTAAAACAGACCAGGGGTTTTTTTTATTATAAAACTTCTGCTTCTAAACACTGTTTTTATTTAAAAATTAAAAAAGAAGGAAAAATAAAAATAAAAAGACCAGGCAATATAAGCTCAGCTCACACTACCACAAAAGCCATGAGATTAGACAAGTTCATGATTTTGGAAATAACTGATTTTTGACATCTTTAGTCTGGCAATAACAGCTATTTGAGAAACTAACATGGAGATAATTTTCAATTCATGTCTGTATGCCCCCTCATAATAAATGGGAACAAAATCATAAAGAAGAAGATAAGAGTTTCAGTTTTGCTTTATTTGGCCAAAATGAGAATTGTCAAGAAGAAACCTGACCTTAACTTTTGTGGATGACTGACTACAAAACACATTTGCTTAGTCTGCTTTAACATCAGTCATTAGCTTCTTTCTCCAGTACTGTAGCATCGAGGTAAAATCTTACTCACAACCACTCCAGATATCTGCCAATAGAAATAGCACATAACTACTTGATTTCCAAGGGTCAATGCTTTATGACAGGCCAAAAATCAGGTATCCCCATTTTAACTCTTGGCTATTGTCTGTTCAGTGAAGATGCACATATGAAGGCATAGCTACAATTTTTTGAGTGCACCAATATATTCTATACTCTGTTTTCTTAAGAAGGCATTTGGCTTTATACATTTTGTCTATAGCAACAGCAGATCCTCTAAAAAGCAATATCAAAATCCATATCCATAATCTGAAATTTTTCTGTTTGTATTGGTACACCAGCTTCCAGCCGTTAGCCTCTACCTTAGCTAGAAAAGAAAAAAGCATCCCTCTAAAATCCTATCGATTCTAAAAACATCTCCTCCCAACCACATTTGTTCCAAGAGATTGTTCTCTTTACTCTACTATTCTTATATATGGTTATACTTCCAAAGGAGCAGATGTTTTTTCCAAGGCTTGTATTTAGTTTTGGCTTTTACTTATGGGAGTGGTTTACCCTTAATATAGCTGTAAAATGCACCATATTTTGCCCTATTTCACATTTTTATTCTGTAGTTCTCTTTTTCTCTGAAAAGTGTCATCCTTTGTGGCAATTTTTTAAACAAATGCATGAAGTCTTACCAACTTTTAGTTCATTAAAAATGCAATTGTCAGATCTCGCAAATATAAGACAACAGTTATTCTGGGGGAAAAAAACCCATTCTTAATAATGAACCATTATTTAATGCTATTACATAGATGAAATTTACACTAAAAACCCTTTTATTTAAGCATATTTAAGATGCCTGGACCCATTTAGCAAAGCAGCTATCTGTCTTCTAGTGCACATGTAGCCATGAAAAGCTATTGTTCAGGACTTCAGTGGCCTTGCTCAGTGCATGAGACAAGTTGATTTTTGCTGAATCAGGGTCTTAGTTCTAAATTACACCAATTTTTCTTTTTGGACTTCAGATTTCCTCTTTAAAAAAATAGGAGGAGGTGGTTGTGGTGTTAAGGCAATTTGTTTACCTGTTCAGAAACACTGGAATATTAGAACCTCTGTCATTTAATTTAAAAAAAAAAAAAAAGGAAAGAAAAAGGATAATATCTACCTTTGTCAGAAATTTTCAGTAGAGTTGCTCTTATTGAGGGTCATTAGTCTTGTTAATAAAATGGAATGTATAATTTACATGATGAAGAATAATAAGCCAACTAAAAGATTAGCAGCATACTTACTTCCATATGCTAGAAAATATTTACAGCATCATCCTGTATTGTTAATTTTCACTGCTATAATAGAAAATTATCTGCAAAATGGCTCAGTACAAATCCATTCATATTGTTTGTCACTTTGGAGAAAAATACATGTCATGTCAGACAACTAAGAGTTTCTATAATGACAAATGCAATTTTGAAATATTCTGGGCCAGAGGTGCTAAGAGATTATGGCAATTTTGGATGTTCTATATTTTCTTATTAAATCCTAAAAGACTTTCAGTGCTTATTTTTCCCAATTCCTACAAAAATACTTTTTTATTATGAAGAAATTAATATTTTACTAAAGAAAACGTGTACAATGATAATGGTATTAATCCATTTTATAAACTCACCTCAACCCAGTATATTCTAGTAGGAAACCAATATATTGCCAGTGAAGTAAATTATCATTCTCTCAGTACTTTTAGTTGACACGACACTGTCATTAACAATCTGGCTTCCACGTTAATGTATCACTAGAGACACAGGTGTCTCTTCAGTTGTATGTACCCATATAGCCATACATTTCATTCAAACTACAATTAAACATGACTAGGTTTGTATTCCAGCCTTTCATCCTTTTCTTCCTCATTTTTCTCAGTAGACCAAACAATCGAGAATTGCATATTTCATCTGTTGCAGTGTCTCAATAATTATGATGGAGCTATAAAGGAAATTATACACTCTGCAGATGATTAAATCAGCCTAAACATTCTACTCTCATGATTCATTGTGTCATGAATGAAGATACCATATTCTTAGCCTTATATCTGTCCTGCTAATTTTCCTTAGCTTCATTATTTTTTTGCCTGGTACTTTTGACCCTTCTTTTGCTCCCCCCTACCATACCCCCTATCATCTGTCTCTCTCCTTTTTTCTTCTAATTAGGCCACTTCTGGGTTTTTCTCTTTTTTCCTGTCCTTCTTGCTCCAGGTATACTTCTGTCCCTGTTCTCACCCCTTTTCCACATTATCTCTTTCTACAATACAAATGCCACAATTTTTCCCTTTCTGATTTGTGAAACTCATTCTTTCCTCTGTCCCTGCCCAGGCTTCCTACCCCCTATGGGGAAAAGCTTATGCTTTTCCTTTCTCCTCTATTATGAGGTATGGTCTCTCTTGTATTTCAAGCTCTAAAGTTCACTGAGCTTTTGGGAAGAGAAAACTACAGCTGTGGTGAAACAACATAGGTTAGTCCAGAACTACTGCTGTCAATTCAATTCAGCCACAACCTTTATTCTGAAGTAATAATATAATTGCCCTAATTACTGGGAAAATTAGAAACCAAATAAAATAAAAACACTATAACAAAATCACCCAAAATTTCCCCCAAATCAAAACAAAAATCAATCAAAAACCCCAAACCAAACACCACAAAATGACAGTCTCCTGGGGAAATATACTTAGAAAAATCCTTTTGGCAGAAATTTCACCAACTGCTTATGCTAGGTGGTTGCTTTTTAGAGCATTATTGTACAGTACAACTCAACGGAAATTGCCAGACTTAAGTGATCTATACTGAAGCATCTCTGCTAACAAAACTGCACTAACATAATCCAAGTGAAGAGCTAGCTCTTCAAGTATATAGTTGTATGGTATAACCCTCTTGTGTAACACACACCCTCCACATCTATTCAGTTCAGCTTTTCTGACTCCTAATGTTCCAAATCTAAGAGATATTTATTATATTTTTTTGTTTGCAGTACTCCATAAAGTGTAAGAAGACTAAATAAAGTGACGATCAATTGGCAGTCCTTCGGCAAGACCTTAGATAAAAGCACAGTGAGGAAGAAATGCCATGATTGTATATTCTGTCTCATACTGGGTCTGTCTTGAAGTACGTTGCATTAAGGTTCTTGTAACATTATTGGTACTTATACTCTTTTGTAAGACAAAATTACACACCTGTACAATGCACCTTACTAAACACTTTCTTTCCCTTGCAACTAAACGTAGGCACTTTTATAAATCTTTCCTGATTTGGGTTCTACATTTTGTCTCGTAGCCTCCTCATTTATATTTTATAAAGCCATTCCTATTTCTATTCCCGTATTAAGCATATTATCTTCTCTCTATACATCTTTTCTGCAGAACATCCATTGATATAAAACCCTCTATTCCTTTATATCTTGCTAAAAAAAAAAAAAAAAGAAAAAAGAGAGGACAAGAAGATTTCTCTGGCAAATTAAGTTGTCATAAATCACTATTAGATTAATGAATTCTTTTAAATATTGCCTTTAGACAAAACAAAAAGAAAGCTAAGGGAAGAAGTTTAGAAATAGGCTTTTGCAAAATAATCTGTAAAGTCAGACAGGTTTTTGGATTAATCACTCTAAAATTTGGTATCATTTTCTTCTTTGGTTGACTAAAAATATGCTATTGTGCAATATTAGGTAGACATTCATATAGTCAAACATAAGTGGTGAGCTCTCGAAACTGTTAAACACCTAAAAGAAATCATAAATATCACATGGAATCCTTTAGAAAGTGGCTACCCGTTCCCAAGGCATAAAAGGCTTATTTGAGCAATTAACTTTAGGTATCCAATGTTAGAAATTTTGAAGTATAGAAATTATGGTAGAGTTTACAGAGAAGACATACGTGTGCATAAATACATTAATGACCACACAAAAACCATCGCAGTCAATATAGGTTTGCAACTCTTCGTATTCAGCAGAAACAGCTGAAAGCAATTCAGAAGAGTTAAACTGCAAAATGTGAGAAAGAATGAGGACTCCAGTCTTTGCTAACAAATTGATTAGGTGAGCATAGCATGAATCAACAAACAATATCTAACACACATATTCTGGAAGCTTTTTATTAAAGACTGAGAAATACATAGACTGCTTGACTGCTTCTGAATGGTATGAACTAGACGAATTTTTGCAATCACCTTTAAATTAGAAGCAGAATTTGAAATCTTGCATCACAATGATCAGATTGATAAAATTCTACTGCCCAGTTCAGAAAAACTCCTTAGGAGACACAAATTCTACAAAAAAATATATTCCATTCACTCCTACTATATTTTTTAGAGTCACTTTAAGATAAATAGTGCTGTGATAAGAGGAAAAAAAGCATTAGTGCTAGCGTTTCAGTAAAACTATTTTATTCTGAGAAGTTCTGCAGAAATCACACTATGCCAGTGATATTTAATTGTAACATAAAAATTAAACACCATTTACTTGGTATAAAATTGGGATAGTATGTAAATTAAGTAAGTTTCAATTCATGTCTTCTTACTCACATCTGTTGGCAGTTTAAATAGTTTTAGTGTCATTAATTGTTATAAAAGTGCAAGATTTGCTGTATGCTTGCCACTTAGGACCAAAGGCACAAAAGTCTAATTGAACTAAGTAATTAGTAATTTGTCATTTCCTATTGTCAGCAATTACTTTCCATTAGAAATCCTCACTGAAAATTCTAATTTGAAGTGAGGTTTGCATTTTATTGCTGTCCATCCAAATTAGTTTAAAATTGACAGCTACATTTTCATTTAAAAATTTGAAGATATTAAATATGCTTGAAGACGCTGAGACATATTGTACCCTGTGTGTAGTTGTGATTACATATCTGGACTCAGAATGAGACACAAAATCCAAAACATTTCTTTCTTTTCTTCAATTACAAAGTATATACCAGCTTTACATAGTAGGCCACATCAAACTCTTGCTTATGTGAATAGTGCCCTTAATTGGCAATTTAAATGGGTAACACAAACAGAGTATGACACACAAAATTCCGTTAGGATTCGTTGGATTTCTTACTCACTTTTATACAAGGAACCAGAAATATGTATTGAAAATGCACATAAGAGCAATGGAAGTGAGCATTTTCATGCTTTCTCCTGGAGGCTTTTCCTTATGGTTTTACTGCAAAAGAATTTTTCATTTGTTATTTTGTGGACTTGTTAAAGCAATCAGCAGTGTTCAGTTACAAATGCTCACCGTGCAGCACGATAGTGCAGCTCACGGTTCTTGGGAGGGCAGGAGTGCTGCAGGTTCCTTGGAAATGCACAGGGCTGATTAGCCATGAGGAGGCGGATATTTATATATCAATGTGTCAAATGGGTATGCACCATCATTTCAGGGCTCATAACATGGAACTGCCTAGCTAGCAGCAGCTTGGTGGCTGGTGAAATGCTTCTGCTACCCAGTAAAACCCAGTCCTGAAACTAGGGGACGATTCGATGTGCCAAGAGGCAAACTGGTTCAACTTTCCTGGCAGAAAGTCAAAAGTAGTAATAGCATAAATTCATCACTGTCCCAGAGATCTTTTGTAAGCAAGTTACAATCCTGAACACAAAGAGCACAGAGGTTTATTTTTTTAATGTGAAAAATGCTCAGACCCTGAAATAAGATCATGCTTAGCTCCAGCTGACAAGCATTTCAACATCAAGCTAACAGTTTAGCAGAGGTTCATATTAAACATGCTCAGAAGATACCAGCTGGACATCAGTTGCTATCCACTTGTAAGTAAGCCTCTCAAAGTCACACCCAGAACAGAAGAATCTACAATAAGTTCTCATCATACAATGGGGGAAAGAAATTGATGTTTAAGAAATTGTATAAATTTACAGAAGCAGAAGACAACAGAATTGCACAATTTTTTGTCTAAAAATGGACAGTTAGTAAAGGCATTATCAAGCCCTTCTGCACTTCAACTGCAGTAGTACGCTATGGTATACTGCTGTCTGTCTTTACTTAGTTTGTGATACAATAGTTTACCTTTAAACCTTGCAATGGTGATGAATTTAGTTATTAAATAGTTATTCTACATTCATATTTCCTGAAAGTATACATCTTTTACTGAAATTCTCTCTGACAAGTAGATTGCAGCAGTAGCATTGCAGATAACCAGCACTCTAGATTAAGTGCACATTAATTACTGCTAACTTGGAACAGAATTCCTATGAAGACACATACCCACATGCTTACACAAACTTCATCACAATTAATACTGTGAGAGACAAAAGTGAAGATTTCTAATGATTTCTCACTAATAAATAACAGGCATCATCCACAATATTTTCATAGCTGGAGTAGATTGTATCAGGGAATCTCAAACAGACAGTACTCTAAGCCTCTTTTCTTAAACTGATTGAATAGATTTTTTTACCCATTCAGGAAAGAAAAACGTTTAAAAGAAAAATCAAAACACCAAAACACCCCACAAAAAGGCCAAAACACACACTCACAAGAAAAATCCCCACAAACAACCAAAAAGTCACATCAGAAGGGGAAAATGTCATCTGAACCCTCAAAACAAGTCCTCTGGACTGGCAGAAACCTTAGTCCAACAAACCCTTACTCCACTGCAATCAGTTCTACTTCATACTGTATTGGTAGAAGCTGATAATAACTAGATGTTTTTGATATATATTAAAAAAAAAACCCTGTTTCCTAATTATGTGATTCCTACCATGGGGTTTTCAAAGCTAAGGTTCAGAGATATTTTCAGAATAATAAAGATAGTGGGTATATTGCAAACCATTGTTCTGCCATTTCTGCAGCTGTATTTAATTGGCAATAAGGCACTGGACAAAACAGAGAATTAAATTAAAAGTTCAATAAACACAGATCAATATTCTTGTAAATACCAAGTCTATAAAATGATCTCTTTAAATGTAGTTATACTACAGGTACCATGTAGATAATCTGCATTTGAATTTTCTGTGCTGCTTAAAATCTAGTTAAATTTCTTCCCAGTAAAATATTTTTGAGTCTAGGAATGGTGTCAAAAAAGAAAAAATTATTATAAACCTTTCTTTATTCTTAAACTGTTGCTGTGCTCCCCTCGTTTCACATTAGCTCACAATCAGCTGAATAAAGAAGTCATCTTCTGTCTAACATGTAAATAAATCATCAGCTTCAGTTACTTTACCACTAGCTGTTTGTCATTCAGAAAAATAATGGTTAATCAATGACTAATCAATGAAGATGTGTAACGTATTAGTTTGCAGTCCTTCATCATCCTATTTTCCTCAATTGCCTGGGGGTTTGTGTTCAGTACTTACAGAATCGATTACAATTGTGAGTGATCATTCAGCTCATGTTGAGAGCTGTCAGCTGGGCTTTCTGCTAGGAGTTTTCACCCTCCTGTTTAATACGAGATGCTAATATTTAGCTGCATCTGACAAGCCAGCTACTGTAGTAGAAAATTTTATAAGAAGTGCTTAAGTAACTAATTGCAACACTACATGTCACTTGATGAAACTAAACTTTTCCTGACTTCACAATAATCATAAGCATTACTGCCTTGCTGTGGAAAATTAAAGGAAAATAGCTGTCTGCTTGAGTCTGATCATGCCTGCAGGGAAGGCCTAAGAAAGGCAACTGACAATGATGCCTTTGTGCATAACTGCAGGGGAAACACCGATAATTCTTCAATTTTCATATAAACTGACATTCTTCACCATATGACATTCATGTGTGCAGTCAATTTCCTAGGAGAGGCACTGGAAAAGTTGGACCCTCAGACTTTTGATACACAACAACATAAATGAATAACAAAGGTTTCTATAACAAAAGTCATGTTTCACTGCTTGACAAGACTATTTGCTTTGAAGCAGATTTAAGCTTGTCACCAGCATAAGGAGAAAAGATTGGGTGTTTTTCCCACACACATACCAAATATATTACTGCCAACGTACAGGTTTATTCACTTTAATTATTGTTTTCATACTTCCCTCAGAAAATGCATGTCAGTGGTAGTCAGAGAGTGTGATGGTGGAAACTAATAATTGTTAATGTATTTCATTAAATATTTAGAACAGAGAGGTATCGATTAAAACGGCAATATGTAGGTGAGCAGCTCCAGCAGTTTGAGCTCCAACAGCTCCCTCTTGCGATTGAAGTGCCAAAGCTCCCTCGATTAAACTGAGCAGCATTTGGGTGTCACGCTAAGTTTGTCGGCACTCATTCTATACACAATACTAAGAAAAGGAGAGAAAGAGACGTAGCCTGAGCTGCAAATTGTGCTAATATATCTTTTCTACAAAAAAAATTACAATTTAGTTCAATAATCAAATTTATTAAACAAATTTAATCAAGAAAAGTAAGGAGTTATTTCTCCAATAATTTAAAGAATATAACTCATGTAAAAATTCTTTTAATAGCGTAGGTGTTTGTTCTGTTACCTTACTTATATAGCTAATTTGATAGACAGGGAAGATAGCAATTGATTTCAGGAAACAAGCACTTTCCCACCAAAGAGACTAAAAGCTGCACTTAGAGAACTGAAAATAATCAGTGCCTGGTTTTCACATGTTGTATAAAAACAGTCTTAAATACATCCTCTAATTCAAAACAATCAGTGGCCCACTAAAAATAGCTACAAAGCAACGTTGTTACCTTGCCACAGAAAAGAACATTCCCAGCATTAAATTTTGTTTTGTTTCAATGTTT
>WAAE01001182.1:0-22944 GCA_013400495.1 Nicator chloris
AAAAGTAAAGTATTCACCAGAAACCAATTTAACATCTTATTTTCTTTAGCTACACGCTTCCCAAGTGAATCCTACCCCCAGGCTCTTATTTGACTTCATAGCTGTTGATATGATTAATAAATGGTTAATTCTGCAAGATTATGTCTTCCATATGCAACAACCATTCAGCATCCCACCCTAAGGGTACAATCAACCAATAAAGGCTTTGTTCTGATTATGTAATGCATGTATTTGATATCCCACTTGAGAACTCCATTGGATGTAAAGACAGTTATAGCCTAGCAACTTTGCAAGTAAGATGATGTAATATTTCTTTGGAAGTAACAAAACATCTGAGCACGCTCACTGTGAACCACAGCATTCAGAAGCCCAACCACTGAACCACTCAGCTGCTCGAGAGTTCTGTCCCCCTTCATGGTTTGCTTGCTCTGTAGCAGTTACAAACTTTCTGACACCAAGAACATAATCACCATTTTCTTCCAAACTAGTTACACAAAAACCACACAGAACAACCCAACTCAACTTCATTTGAATTTACAGGTTCTCAAAAAACAGAATGAAATTCTCTCCCAAATTGCATCTATGAACAAGAAAGAAAAAATGTTTTATTTAGGCAACTTTAAAAAATGCATATGCCCAAAAGGCAGCAGCCAGAAGAACAGCTAAGAGATCTATGCAATTCCTAAGAGAGAAATTATATGTGGAATTCAAGCTTGTGCCAATACATCCATTGCTTAAGAGTTACGAATGTGTTTAACTTAGGATTTGCATTCAATTGTTGCACATGAACACATTCCCAGTATATTCACTGCTCATCAAAGTAGAAACAGTAATAGCCTATAAATGTCATAAAACCATGCATACAAACATACACTTTAAAAGGACTGTCACCTGATGGTTTTAGATATAGCAGCTTTCATAGTTCAGGTGAATGAAGAAGTAGTTTTTAAAAGAGAAGCTTAGTAAAAGTAAAGTATTCACCAGAAAAATGACACAACAAAACAATAAGGTGCTATTATCAGCTGGGTAGAATCACTGTCACTAAGGAAATTACTATGAATAGTGAGAGAGATAGAACAATGTCAGGGTCAGAAGAATGAAGACAGATAAAACAATCAAATCCAAAGCTCTACTAGAAAACAAAGTGAACATTTTTCTTCATTATGAAAGACATGACCATTTTTTCTGTCCTCAATGCCATGCAATTAACAGCAACAAGTTGGCCCTATTTGAAACACAAGATTTCTAAGACAAGTCCATGTAAAAATGCAACACTCAAGCATCTTCCTTTCTAAACTCAGATTAACGACAAAGTGAAAAGCACACATTTGTGATTATGTGTGGATTACTACCTGATTCTGGACCCCTTCCCTTTCCCATTGACCTCCCTCAGGGAGCTAAAGTGCAATCAACGAGCCTCCCTGCATTCCAGTACAAATGCTAAAAATATCTCTAACCATTCCTTCCCAGTCACTCCATTGGACACTGGCATCTTCACATGGTCTTCCCTCCACCTTCCAATAATCCACTAATGGATTTTCTTCTTCCACCATGATAAAGACAAACTAGAACCTCACCTTACCGACGTTAGCCTCTTTTATTGCTTTTGGTTCCTAGATGCACATAAAAAACAGAGAGGCACAGAACAGCACAAGAGAAAAAACTTGTTAATAGCTGACGCAGTAGTTAACAAACAACTTCACAAGGTGATTCGGTCTCTCCATTATACTGCAGCTATGAAAAGAAACAAATTATTATACTTGCAAAAGGATTCACAAACATGATTCGCCTTTTTTTTTTTTATTACTTATGTTAATGCTATTCCCTGAAGCCTGTAGGAATTCACTACCAAAAATGGGCAGCTTTGCTGCTTTTGGTAAGTACCTAAAACAGAGAAAATGCTTCCAAGAAAGCCGAATATCGAAGCGAAAGTAATGAGTCCAAGTTTGACTAAATGACTCAAATTCTATGACATCAATACATTGGAACACAGACTTCATTTAAAGCTAAGGACATCATTTAAAGCTAAGGTATCACAACCAGCCCTCAGTCATTCATTCTAAACATTAAATAGCTGAAAGAAGTCAAAATCCATTGGAACTATCGTTCAACTGAAGTTGAGACACACCAAGAACTCCTTTGTGTAAAACTGCACAAACTTTTCAGTGATTCCCAACAGTTCCGGAGGCACTTCAGAATTCCCTCCAACTCAAACTCTGCTCTCCATGAGCAAAGTCACTGATAAGGGTTTCCACAAGCCCCTGAGCTATGCATGGTTCTGCTCCAGGGGTACCTATGCCTACCAAAAGTGCTCCAAGAACTGCAACCATCCATCACACTGACTGCTAAGAAAAATATACTTAGCAACATTTTTGGACATGACTTGCTGTGATTTACAAATACACAGATAGCTAAAAGTTAAGGCTTCACTTAGGTTCCCAAGCCCCAAGATCAAAGCAATTTTATAGATCTCAAAGTGTTTATTCTCGTCAAGCTCTGTATAATCTTATGTCAACTCTGGTCACATCTTGGGCTTCCAGCAAAAAAACTCCTCCTATTTTGGTAGTGCTGGATTCATGTATGCTCCTCTTTACTCAGCAGCAATATCAAGGACTGATTTGTTTTATGTGAGAACAACCTCTGCCCATGTACTATCGAAATTTGAAATAAAAACTATTAAAATCAGAGAAAAAAAAAACCAGAGTAAAACAGAAAAGATCTAACAAACTTCATGCGTCCAAAACTTGAATCAAACTAAGAGGTCATGCACAACTGTATCTGGATTTAACCAGTACAACATACATTAGGAATTCAAAAATATACTTGTTCTTTTGCAGCTTTCTAGTTCTAGGCCTCTGCTTATTATAAATGGAATTAAGACATTTCAGTATCATTTTAAAACTTAAACACAAAAAGGCTGTGTAAATACTATCCTAAGTACTGAATTACAATAAGTAGAACCACTTTTCTCCTCTGTCCTTGATACTGGCCAGTTATGCACAAATATCTATCTTTACATATAGTTCTGTACTTACTGGAGTGGGGGCAGGGGGGTAAATAACACGAAGATCTACAAATTTACAGTGCTTAAATCTTTGTTATGTAGAATCCCCTAAAAGTACTAAAGTCTATGTGGTTTTGTTGAATCCGTTTAAGAAATTAGCTTATTTTTTTCTTGAGCAATAGTACAGTACTAGCAATTATCAAATGTACTATGAGACTTCATAACAGAAGATGCCAGTACAGATTTCACTTACACAAAATTGTATCACTACAAGGAAGAACTCAATACATTGTTCTCTTTAATCAATTCTACACAGTTCATCCTGGCCACACACTTTATAAGTGCCATTTGTATGGACTGTAACTATCTTTCTTCTAATTAATATTAATCTTTGTATTTGAAGCTCCTGAATTTATTGGCCAGAGCAAACAGAAGCCAGAAATTATGCTCTGTTAAAATGCTTTCAATCAAGTTACCCAGGAGAGACAAGATAAAGGTACAGAAGCTTCATCCTTACAACTAGAAATAGGTAACTGAACAGAACAGGTTAAAAATAAAGTACTCATTGTCACAAAATACTGCAGACTATGAAGCAGTGGGAAAGGTTGCAGGGAAGACTGTTTAAAGAGCATAGGATTTTAGGGACTAAAAGAAAATTTTGCCTTTCCTTCAGGTGCTGGATAAGAATTTCCTTAAACCACATTTTTTTTTGTGCTTTAGTTCAGTTTTCAAGCGTGAAGCACGCTGTAGGCTATTCAAGCACTTAATTCATCTCCTAAAAAGACTTTCTTAGTAATAGCTCAGCCTGTTGACATAACACCCAGAGACATGAGATCAATAAAAGTGTTCCCAGATAATGACACAATTTCAATATTGCTGAGTTGAAAGAAATGGTTCTTAAGGCTGATACGTCTAATGCCAGCTGCTGTAAAAAAGCCAAATTAATACCCTTTTGTATTTGTTCCCCTTCCTCACTCCAGGGTTTTGTAAAATTTTTGTTGCAGACTCTGGAGCTGTGAGGCGTCTGAGTCTGCTAAATACATTTCCCCAAGCCCAAGAGACTCCTTGAACAGTACCTGCTGTGGGCAACACTAACACAAAGAGCTACATGTGACTACTCCCAAGGAGGTCAAGAAATTCTGTAAATACTTTTCCAGACCAGAGAACTGAACTGCACAACTAAGTCACATTTCTAAACTATGAATCCATCAGAGAGCTCAGCAATTCTGAATCTCAATGGGATCAAAGTCTGACGAGCTATCCCTACATTACAACCCTAGGAACCTGCAATCTAAAACAGCCTGTATAGGATACATTTGCCCCTGCATTATTTCAATACATATTCCTTGAACAGGTACCAAAATCACCAATAACTTGAAGCACTGTGCTTTAAACAGGAACTTAAGTATAGCTGCTGAAATTACAGAGAATAAGAAATCTTCTTTGAATATATTTCTTACCAGGAATCCTAAGGGAGGGATTTATCAAGGCAGAAAACATGTCTGTTATTACACAGATTTTGTAACATAGATGCAGCATCTAGAGACCCAAACAAGGGCCTCTGGGTCCAAGAGCATGCTTGTGTTTTACTCTGCTCAGCCCAACAAAAAAGTACATTCCCTCCTTGCAAATTTTGCCTTCCTTAGCAACCATACTCATTCTTCTACAGCCTTACTCCCTTTCAAAAAAGCTTTTTAACAGCTCTGTTTTCACTGGGTTAATCAGTAGGAACTAACAGAAGCTTGTTCAACAGAATTATAACAATGACATGTAGGCTTCATGATACATTTTAATTCTGGATTCTACTTAACCACCAAAAAAAGAAAAAAAAAAAAAAGGCACGACAGCTTTGTACTTCACTTTGCATAAAAACAATGGCACCAATGAGCCTTGTTCCAGTGCTGCATTCAAGCCCACATTCACCTAAGTGTGTGCTTGACAGGCTTGTGCTCCCCAAGTAGCCAATGGCCTCAACGAGGCTCCTGTAAACCTGCAACCAACAAGAAATTCACTGAATGCCAATCCCCTCTACCCGTGTGCTGCGCTTTGCTTTCCAAGCCATTGGTGGAACAGCATCACTCAGCAGCAAGTGCGGGAACAACAGACGCAGAGGGAAAAGCATAAGGGAAGAGATGGTACATGATATGGAGGAGCTGAAAGAACCTGCAATAACTCGATCTACTTTATCACCTCATATCATCAAAGCTTTGAAAGAAATATCCTCCACTGGCATCATGTTCAATTCATAGTAGTGTGAAAAGTTGAGCCAATAAATCTGCACAGTTTTTATTCAAACAAGAACTATACTGCTCTGAAAAGGAGTTGATCACTTTGAATAAAATGACTGAACTCACAGCTTAGATGAACACATAAAAATGAGACAGGGATTCACAGGGAGTCAGACTTGAAGCTCAAAATGTTTCAGCCATACCACTTCCCTGAAGCTCTACAAAAAGAAGTTTGCTTTGACTAAATTCAAAGGAAATGGATGAAGAAAAGTAGTACACAGTATCTTTTTTTTCTGCAGTCTAATGACTAAAGACAGACATTTAAAATATGTTCTACTTCACGTTTACAGACATGAAACCGAACACCTTTCAAGGTCCTAAGTCTTCACAGGATTACAACTGGCTTTTGCTATTGCATTAATACCGAAATGGCTGTTGTGCCTCCAGAAATAGCCCAACTAGTCAGGCACACTTGTGGCTGGGGGTGGGCTGATAAAAAAAATCTCACTGCAGAACCCATCACAAACAAAACAAACTTCCAATCTCAAACTTCTTCTTAAAATACACTCTTGTACAGAGCTTTCATGAACTACAGAACATTATCTCATTTTATCACGGAGAAAAGATTACTTGGCCATATATGCTTTATATAGAGTAGGGGAAGCCATACAAATTCTATCCATCCTTGTTCACGGTAAACTCTGCCATGCAAAAAATTGCCTTTTTCATAAAATATTACCTTGATCCCATATACAAAATGAAACTATCTCACAAGCAGATATGAAGCACTTGCAAGTTCTTAGAAGCCATTACTAGTTGAGAGGTGCAGTCATCAACTTCCCAGTACAGTGCCTAACATAAAGGGATCTAATTATCCTTGACATTTGGCTAGGAATTTTATTTGTATCTGCCAAAAAAAAAGGGAGAATAGTGGAATCTGCAAACAATAGGAGAGTTTGAAAAAATATTTCTCTCGGCTGCCAAAAAAAATTAAAACCTCAGAGTAATGTAGATATGAATCTCTTTCTGCCTATGGTCCATAGTAAAAGACACATGAATCTGAAGAATGTTATCTTCAGAACTTACTCCTGCTTCTAGCCCTTGCCTTCCACAGGCATTTATCAGCTGTCAGTACATTTCACACTGTAAATAAGCCAAAAAACCTCCATATTTCTCTTTGCAATATTAAGAAATTAATCTATACATTAGGATATGAAACCCTAAAACACTCTACAGATGAAATCTAAGAGATCGTCAAACACAATGAGAAATAATAAAGATACATTAGAAAATTTTTCAAGGATGCTAATACTCTAAGAAATAATTAGAGCAAATCTTCTTCCACTGAGTAATGTCCAAACTCCCACAGATTTCAGAGACAAGGCTGACCACACAGCGGAGAAAAATCCTTGAAGTCACATGAGTGATTAAAACATTAAATATCAGATCCCATTTAAGCAAGGCAATAAAATTCAACTTGTCAATTCTGCATATGTTTCAGTTCTCCAGGTATCACATGCAAAACTTAAGCAGAAAACCTCCAAAAAAAGTGAACAGTTTTAAGTAATGTAAAGTACTAATAAAATCTTTGACCGTATTTGTGCTTCAGTAGATGTTTATTCTTGGAATATGAAAGTAACGTAAAGATTTAGACCGCAGGGAGAACTTCAAAAGCCCAAGCTTCAACAATATCTATATGGAGTAAATGTGACCAAGACCCTGATTCAGCAAAGCATTTCAATACATCATTAAAATCAGACTTCTGCTAAAGTCCTCTCCTTTTTCAACAAAAAAATACAAGGCTATGTTTTAAGTGCTTTGTTGAACTGAGGCCCAAGTTTTAACTTCCTTTATTTATCTTAGCTATAAAATGGCCAAAAGAAGGGGTCAAATGCTGCAATAGCTAGGTTATGGGTTTAAGGACACTGGAACTGGTGCTGTGAAACACCATGGGAAGAAAAAGAAAAGAGAAGCAGTTTAACGATGGAAATAATGGGAAGAATTCAGATAGTTTAAGATAAAGTCTAAACAACTGCCTCCAAGTCTTTTAGCTTATTTGTCCTATCTTCTCCTTGCCTCATAATCTTCCATCTTCCCAGGTTCTATTTTTCTAAAGTAAAATCCTGAAAGAAGGTGGACACAAATAACGATACAAAACAATAAGCAGAGACTAAAAAAAGTCACTGCAAGCAGCTGCAGACAGCAGCCCTGCATTGACAGGAGATGCACCAATGATTTAATACTATTTTCTTTTGGTCTCCAATTCCTACAAATCAACAGTTCCTTCTGCTGTCACAATACTTGCAAATGCATCAATTCTGTGCAAAACTATGTGCATAGCTGCCTGCCCAAAGGCTTCTTTTTTTCCTCTTCGGTGCAGTTCACCAGTGCCAGGATTCCATCTAGAGATACTGAAAGAAACTGCAAAAATGCAGTAAATGAATGCTTCTTCGCAACTCAATTCATTGCCTCAGATAAAAATAAGCTTTTCATGCTATAGTAGTCCAGAACTTGGGATTTTTAATAACATATCCAAGTCCTTAACAGGGCTTGGGTAGCACTGTACAATGCCCTTTAAGTCCTAACAATGTAAGAGAAGGAAGTCAGGTCATTACACACTCAGCTGATGCTCTTTGATGAAGCTGGTTTGCGAAGGTCACAGATGTGCACTTTTGTATTGCAGAGAGGAATTAAGAAACAAGGAGTTAGTATTTTGGCCATCCCCAGATGTAAACACAGACTTTTAACCAGAAGGACTTGCAGTCCCTGTTCCCAGACTACCAATAAACTTATCACCAGCACTACCTGAGCTATGTTCCTTGCAACTCCAGAACAGAACTAAATTGTGAGGATGAATTTTTGACAATCAGCTTTTGGGAAGTCCTCTTCTTCAATGCTGCTTATGGCCTAAAACAACTATTTCATGTGGGAGAACAAAAATGCAGGCAATTTTCATATAGAGTACATTGTATGTGCAGGTAAAAGGAAAGTTGCAGAAAAACAAAAGAATTGCAAAGGGAAGGGAAGAAAAAAAAAGCCAGGACAGAAACAGTAGATCTCACCCCTAAGGATTTACATATTTATGCTTACATATATACAAAAAAGAAGGTGTTCACATTTAACTCCTACCCACCTCGCACTGAATAACCTCCCTGACTCCCCCTGCAAATCAGAACAGCAGATATAGCAGAACCTCCACAGCCTGCTCTTAGACAGTAACTTGCACCTGCAGTTGTCCTGTCATTTTACAGAGTCCTAGCAGAAAGACTGAGTTTGTAGGTGAAGATATTTCCCATACCAAGGTTACCTAGATGAGCTTGTATTTCAAATGATCCATATCGCCATAATACTTTTGAGAAAAACTAGACAAGCTCTTAGCCTGCACAAACATTAGCCAAGGAACTGAATAACAGGTCAATATCAGCTAAAGGTCAGGTTATTTTGGTTTTGTTTGGATTTGATTATTAACTCTCCCTAGAATAGCAGATGAAATATTATCCTGGTCTGTCCATTGGTATAGTCAAATAAGACGTTTTCTATCTCCAAAACTATTTGGAAGGGGTTAATATTAAATAATTTGAAAGTTTTGTGGTGAGGCACCCAAATCTGAACTTTCTCAGAAACTTACAAAGAGGACACAGCAGGTTCACCCATACAAATAAGCAGCAGAGTTCTGAGGAAGTCTTTACTCAGTAACCATGCAAGAGGTTGCCTGGAATTTTCCAACTAAAGAATAAGTACCTTTTTCAGGCTACGCTCAGAGTAAATATAGGTAAGATAGCTAGAAGATGTCTGTCAGTGGAATGCAAACATCTTAATAATTTGTCTTCATACCTACAGATAACACCAAGTAAGTAAGTAAGTAAGTAACTTCCCTTATTGTTAGCATTATGTTCAATATGACAAAACACACTAAAAGCAGGCAGAGAACAGCTTAAGCTACAGAGTTGAAGACTAAAATTCAAATGCCGCAAATAAATTAATTGTGGATGCACCTACTACTTTAATAGTGTAGAATGCCTTTCAACAGTCTGATTTACCCACCAACATAACAAAAGCTTATTTCACTGACTCCCATTAATGCTTAGGGGATTTTCAATAACAAGTTTTGTGCCTATTTCCAGTATTTCTTCCTTCTGTCATCAATGTTTATTCAGGGTGTACACTAAGGGATGGGGAATACAAGAGATACATTTTAAGTTCTTCAATCTAAATCCTACTTTTTGGCTTTCTTCCTCTTTCCTAAATATTAAAACAAATGACTCATTTCTTCAAGGCCTTCTTACTAAAAATAGTTGGTTGGACTGCTTAATTGTTTTAGCTGAAACAAAAATATTTGAAAAAGGAAAGGGGTTTGTAGAAAAAAACATTGAAAAAAAAAATCAGATTTCATCTGGCCTTCCCATCATCACTTAAGAGAATTGTTTTGTAGTTACATCACCAGGAAATAAAATACTGTCCTCCAAGGACTCAGACTCTTTACAGAAGGGGAAAAAAATGGAAGGCTCAAAGTTCATATCGCCCCTCAAAGGAGTTCACCTAAAGTCACGCTGTCATAATAAAATTAAGGAAATAAAAAATAAATTTAAAAAAAAAGAGACAAACAGAAGAAAACTCCCTTAGAACAACTAATTAAACAAGATGACTTGGAATTTAGTTTTTCCGTTTTCAAACTCTAGGCTGCGGGCCTAAGCGGGAAGCATTGCACCTAATCAGTAACGACCTTTAACGATTTCATTATCAGTGCTAGAGAGGAACTGCCCTATCCCAAATCTTCCGCGCATTCTTCTTGGCCCTGAGCTGGGAGCCAGCACCCGGTGCCGAGTTGCCAAGGACCCAAGTGTCCGGAGGGACCCGAGCTGCCCAGACGCCGCCGACCTACCGGGGCAGCAGCCGCAGCCGTGAGCCCCTGGCAGCGCGGCGGGGCTGCACCGCGCCTTATATGGCAAGGCGCTGACGTAATGGTGCACAGGCTCGGGCCGCCCGCGCGCTCATCCCTCATTGTTCCGCGGGAGCGCAGGAATGCTCGCAGCAGCCCCGATGCCACCGCGCAGCGCCCGCGCCCCGCAGCACCGGCTCACCCGGGATTGCTATAGCCCGCCAGCGCAAGGTAAGGCACAGGGTGGGAAGTAAGCTTCTTCTGCCAAGCACCAGCTTTTCTGGCTTTTTCCTGTTGAGATACCTTTATTTAAAAAAGTCACTTCCAGAAAAAAAGAGGGGTGAGGACTGAGAAACAGTGAAATCCTCCAAAACAGCACCAGGAAATCTAGATGATGTCTGGTGAATCATATATAGGGTGGCTATTTCAAGCGTTCAAAACTGTCTTTAAAACAATTCCTGCAGAGACAATGGATGAGGAATTAACGTAACATTAAAGAAGGAGAGAGTTATGAATTACACACACTTTCCAAATGGTCGGATAAAATTATGACTGCATTTAAAGCCGTGGAAGGAGTCCAACAGTATTGTAATATATTAGGTAGAGCTACTGCCTCTCTGCTGCATTTACATGCATATGCTATATATTAGTAGACATGCACACACACGTCTCTAAGCATTTACTGTACTTTGAACAACTTCTACTGTAGTTTTCAGAGTGATGTATAAATTGCCACAAACATTACTTTGCAATAAGATTATGCCAAGTCTAAAAGAAAGAATTGCAACTAGTTTAATTACTAACAAACTTTTCAACTCATACACACTGCTTCCCTCTTCTGTGTCTTGCATGCAAGTGTCAAATCACAAGAGAGCAGAACTGTCAGATTTTTGATGAAAAAAAACTTGTAATTCTGGTCAAACATATGATGAGTGTGAGGATCAGAAAGCACACTGCTCTCTTCAAGGCTTATTCTGCAAGATGCTCAACAGTATTGCAGCTATTAACTCCGTAAAACAGGGAATGAAAACCAGCTTTGACAAGGCACAAAACACCTTGACAGTTTCGACTTCAGCGTGTTTATAATTCATACCTGTGTAGTATGCAAAATTACACTGTCCTCTCCATTAATTAAGGGCCAAACCCTGCCAAATCTTTGTTCATAGGAACAACTGCAATTAGGTCAATTGTACTGTCCTACTTCCAAATTGGAACTACTGAGCACTGCTCATCAGAGTTCTGTGACTAATTTAAAATGCTAGAAAAGTTAGACCTTAAGATCTTTAATTTCAAACTCTCCTTACAGGTAAAACATGTTTTTGTGGTATGTTCTTTTCCTTAATACAAAAATAAATGCAATTTTAGGAGAGAAGTAAGGGTTCTTTTTCCCTTTATTTGATGTTTTGAATCCTGCAGAATCCTTGTTCAACTATATATTTAGGAAAAATCAAAGCTAGTACTAACATATGCATTGTTGTAGTATCATGCATACCCATATTTACAGGCTGAGCCAAAATATCTTGTATGGACGTTTTCATAACTTATATTTGGCCTTAAACATGGAAAAAATATGAAGCAGTTATTTTCAACATACTTCTAAAAATGTAAAGAGACATTTCATTTCAAAGATAATTCAGGTATTTGTGCATCAACCTGGCAATTGGATGAAAGTCACATCCATGTTTCCAACATATTCTTTTTTGTAACAAGCAAAGTTTATACCTCTGTTGAGAGAATCAGGGAAGAGGGCACTGTATAGTGTATATATAGAATAAAAAGAATCATAGCAACCAGAACAAATGTAATTTCACAGTACAAAAACAATACCCCATATCAGTATCCTGAGCCCCTTAAAAAGTCTTAGGCTCACTAATCTGTCATATCCGCAGAGTCCTCGCAGTTTTAAAATGATTACTTAGTTTTCTAAATATCCACTGTCAAGTTATAAAGTAGAAAATGTAGCTACATTTTGAACGGATATGTTAGGAACCAAAGTTAAGTCTTCAAAAAGTGTGTCTTAGTAGAAAGGATGAGTTGAAGAAGTCGAAAGACTACAATATGGCAAAGAAAAAACATTAACAGGAATGCTACACATGCAATAAATTTGATAAAAGCACTAAATAGAAAAAGAAAAAAGTCTCCCCATAGGTGAGAGACAATTTCAGCTGCTCCAAGTCCAACAAAGAAGGGTGACTTCTATCACTAATTACAGCTTTAGCAATATCTGAAATACCATCTGTACTCCGAATACTGCTAGCCTAAAACAAATCGTAACATTTATCAAAAGCCAGAACTCTACTTCCCACAGTCTGTCTTCCTCAGATTAAAAGGGAAAACATTCTTCACTTAATACTTACAGGACCAATTTTGCTCTCATTTATACAGGTAAAACTCCAAAATACTTAGACAGAGGTATAATGATTAAACTGTCTCACTGCTGTTTTATCCCCCCCAACTCCTCTGTATTACACTCCTTTTATTATATCAGATTTCGTAGCATGTTTTGAGTATTAATTGATCAGTATTCCTAATTTTAAGTGATGAAAATTAAATTAAAATTAAGTGATTAAGTAATTAAACTTTTTTAATTAAAAGTAAAAGGAGACAGTGAAAGAAAAGAATTATCATGTAACTCAGTCTCAAACAATTGTATTTCATCTAAATTTCTTTTTATAGTAATTTTTCACAACATCCAATGTGAGAACATTTAAAGAACAAATATATCCTCCAGAAATGAAAGTCAACTTCCTATCAAACTGCATTGACCCTTTGTTCCTTTCCCATCACTTCCCTTTCCTCCACTGATAAACATCTGCTGACAGCAGAATTTTTAGAGATTTGATCCAGAAGACAAGGGATAGTTTCTATTCCCCATCAGTATTAGTAAAATCAAATTATTTCTTGATTTGTGCTGAGCAACAGAATTTTCGTACTATTTACCTAATACTATGATGAATTACAAATTTTGCACTTGCCATGGGATTAAAAAAAAAAAAAGCCTGGTTTTACTCCCAGTGAGTTTCTCCTCCGTGGCAGATCTTAAAAGTCTGCTACTTTTCTTCAGGAGAAATTCTTTACCGCACATAGTTTGGCATGAGCAACTACAGCTCCTCTGGACCTTTCCTACAAAGCAGCTGTTGTCAAATCCTGGGTGTGGTACTACCTGAATAAAGTTCATTAAAAAAGCAATTAAAATATCTAAGTCAGAGAATCCTAAGGAATTTACAATGCAGGAAGACATATCTTTAAAAACCATTGTATAAAACTGTAGTTCTCTCTCATTAATTGTTTCTCTCAACACTATCTTGTCACCAAGTTGATTTGAACTTAGAAACTGTGTTTTAGCAATAATGTTTAATTGTTTAGGGTTTTTCTTTCATATGGAATAAATTCTGCCCTGGCACCCTTAGGGTTTAGGTTGAGCTTCTTGATATAGTTGAAAGTTTGGTTAGTTCAACCATTCACTAAACTGTATTAGCTCAAAGAAGGTAAAAATCACTGCTGAAAAATTCTAAATATAGTGCCCAGACTTGTGATTTAAGTGAGGTAATGGACACTTTGACTCTTAAGACCTCTCAGTGCATTATGCTGATTTTGAGGTCTGCTGTGTTTTCTGTCAACAAGACGAAAATCACTTTGATTGCATGTCCAGTGCACCATGATGCTCCTGAAGTTCAGTAGCTGCACTCACACTGATGCACCAATGGAGCACTCTGAGGCAGTTACAGCTCACTTCTCCAGAGTGTTCACAATTTCTAGCAGAATGTATTTGAAGATTTCCTTAGGAAGTCTGTAGCCACCAGTTAAAAACAGTATGAGAAACACCTCCCAAAGCAATTGTTCCTCACCAGGGCTGATGTGACTCTGAAGAGGTGAATGCTCACGCATTCATAATGAATGCTGGCTGAACACACAGCAACATGATCGTAGAACCCTCCTTTAACAGCAATATGGAAATATTGGGGGTGAAAGTTCAACCCTACCTTGCCATATAAATAACATTTCCACACAACTCAAAACCATAACTTTTGTCAATCAAGCTGATAGATGCCTGTACTTTTTGCCTGTTGCAGAAGTCATGCCTGCTGCTGCAGCTCACGTGCACATGACGATGATGTCACACAGCTGCTTCAGCCTCAGGCTGGGCAGGTGACCACCAGAGAGTGGCTGCTGAGGCAAAGCAGCAGAACTTGAGCCATTCTGCTTCATGCTGCATGCTCAAAGAAGCTGAGAAACCAGAGCCCACAATCACCTAACTGCTCATGCCCAAACTTGCCAAAGCTTTACAGGCATACGTCAGGTAGGGTACACAAAGCTCTACTGAATATGACTGAAAACGTGGATGGGAAAAAATCCACTCTTGACAAGAAAAACACTCATCTTGCATACATGTCAGGGATATGAAACAATACCTCAGACTTCATTATCCTTTATAGATTTCCAAAGGCCTAGGAAGAACATAACAATTGCACTTAAATGATAGATAGAGTTCTTAAGATCTGCCATAAACCTACTATTCAAAGCATTTTCTTTAAAATTCATCGCAGACAGCTGATTTAAAACTTTGTCTTTTTTATTAGACACACAAAGCTTATCTAGTGTTTGCATAGCAACTATCACAATGACAGAGTAAGAGAATGATGGAAAATTTTAAAAACTGAAATGAAGCAGCATGATGCTACTCCCATTAAAAAACCACATAAAACTGGCAGCTTAAAAATAGAAAGTAACGCACTCATAAAACTCACGTTAATTACACACTGAATTTTAGCACATGGACAAAACTATCTAAGACTGAAGTTTAAGCTGATTGAATTTTGTCAGCTTTCAATGGATTTAATCTTTATTTCGTACAATTTATACAGCTTTCAGTCATGAAGTCTAATTATGAAGAGAATTAGGGTATTTTATCACATATAAGTTTGGCCTACCTGAAGCTAATGTCACCCATCACATTCCCAAACATGATTCTATTCTACTTAGCCACAGTTGTTTTTGTTTTCACCTTGAAAATGCTACCCCCGGTCAAGCACATTCTACACCTCAGAAGAGCCATTCTGTTACCAAAAAAAATATCCATACCAAAAAAAAAAAAGAAAAAAAGGAAAGTGGTTTATATTGGTCACTTTAACCTGAGGGTGTAACAATGCCACATTTGGGGCAGCCAAATCCTAATCTAAATATCTGAAATCCAGTATTGAACACACTAACCTGGATGTATGAAGGTGTGGAAAAACAATGCAATGCTCAAGTGTTAATGCTTAAATCTGAAACATTTTTCTTAGCTTGCAAAATACTACTATATACTCTTTCATGTAAAGAGAAAAGTTTTTTAATTAGCAGCCAAGAACTAAATTCCCAAACTAAATACTGAATTATCTTCAATGAAAAGGCCACCAGGAACCTTGGCAGCCCTAAAACCTCTAAAATCTGTGTTTCTAAAGACATATCTAATATATAAATGAGCATGTTCATTTGTATGCATATGAATAAGCAGAGCAGGGGGATGAAAGCCTCTGCAGCCAAGTCAGCAAATACAGCTTCATTGCAGGCCAGTTCCAGATGACAAATAGCTGCCTACGAGGGTGGTGCGGGGACGACACCAACCGGTGGAGAATGCGTAGGCTTGTGCTGGGAGATTCACACACCGGTTCCCTTTTGGCAAAGCGGCAGACAACAGCTGACAGGATTAGTCAAGCTTACATACGTTGCTAACCAATACAAAGGAGGAGGGAGGAAAATGTACCATGGTACACAAAGGAGCAGCCACTTTGGAAAGGGTCTTCTTGCCCCTGCTTTTTCACCCACCACCTAGATCTCTATAGGATTACTGTCATCTCTGTAAATAGCAGAATTTCCTTATTTCAGTCAGAATTAACTGGGTGGGAGGAGAAATTGACATTGGTAACTTTTTATAACTTGTAAATGACCCTTTCATATACCTAGATTAAAGGACTGAACAACTTGCAAGTTCTGTCTAGAGAGAACTCTTTATTTTCAGCATTTGAAACCACAATATAAATTAATGATAAAAGCTAAAATGTATTACATCAGAAACATACTGTACATGAAAGCATGCTACAGCTCCTTCATTTTCAGTGGCATCTGAAACAAGAAACTATAACCTGAATACCACAGACCATCAGCCAAGAGGCAAGGAAAGAGATCAAGTAGGGCATGTAGCCAAATGTCACATAACGATACCGAGTTATAAATCAGTTTGGGGTACACTAACAAGGCACAGAATGTTCAGCTGAATTCACGGTTCCTTGAAGGACGAGGAACACAGTCTTCATATGAAGGCACAAGGGAAGCATACATGCACGTGGTCCTTCTCTTTCCCAGAAAAGCCTTTTCCTATGACAGTTTTTGAAAGGCAAATAACACTGGAAAACAACTAAAGATGGAAAAAGTATCTCTCTTGGCTTTAGGAAGACTGCTCAGACCAATTTTAAAAGAGTTCAAGAAATCACTAATCACAGAAATGCTAGAACTAATTAAATCCACTTTTTTCATCCCAACAATTCAGTGGTTTTTTTCCTAGGAGATAGAGAAACAATTATTTTACAAAGCAAGGAAGTTACTCCAGATGCTGAACACACATGCAAGTAGCTAAAAAGCCCAAAACACCACAATCACCCTAAACACTGCTGTTGGCACTCTGAGTGGACATACGAATAAAGAATCCAACTTCTTTTACTCTTAAGCAGGGTATTTGATCTTTAACACAGTGAGCAATCAAGGCTCCACAAAAATGGAAAAATCTTACTTCAAGACATCATAATCAACAGACCTGAGAGTAAAAGATGTTCTTTAGTTAAACCGTTCATCACAGGTGAGGAAGCTATTTAACTGTCATTTGCTATTGCACTGTGAATGAAATCTGTGAAGTAAACCTTGGTTAGAACTATAACCATTAAAAAAAAAGTCTCAAACTATCATCTTTAGGTCTCCAATGTAGCTTCCTGTCCTGTAGTCTAAAACAATTTGTTAGTCCTCTTTGAAGAGGATCAGTTTGGAGAAACCATGTAAACTTAAATGCTGAACCAGAGCACCTTTGCTCAGGATTAATGTTTTAGACAAAACATCCATTGACGTTGCACCTTTAGATAATTCACCAAGTACTCCCAAGTCTATGTGGCCAGAGGCCTACTGGGAGAAGAGAAAATACAACTTGCAAACATTCATCAGGTTTACAACAGATAGCAAGAATATGAATTATCTGCCAGGTCATTAAATCAGCAGAGCTATAGAGGTTCAGTACCTAGAACTGTACCCAGAAGCAATTTGTAATGCATAAGAAAAAGTTCTGATACAATTTCCAAAGGTCATAGAGTGCAAACCAGGAAACTAGCAGGTTCTTCATCGCTTGTAGCTTCAAAGCTAAGCTTAGCTTGTAAACCCTGCCACCATGCATTTCTACCATCTCTCTCACCTGTGCCTCCAACATTAAGTGCTGGCCAAGCCTATCTTAGAGAAAATGGACACCCTCACGTTATCAGATCTATGGGGAAAAGATGCATATTTAGCTTCAATATGAAACTTCTGTTTGATATTAATGCTACTGCTGTTAACATTATTACTTACAGTCTTGGCTACCAGATAAAAGCCTCAACTGCACTGCTTCACGCAACTTAGCATCAAGGAAAATTTAAATACCTCAAGCTAAATTTGCCATAACAATTAAGATTTATGTTTTCTGACAAAAAAGAAGAAATGGGGTGCCACCCAAGCCCAGTTTCAAACACACAGAGTTTATTAAACACATACACAGAGCTTCTTCAGGAAATAAGCACGCCAGAAAAAGGGCTTTATAATAAAGATTTATGGGTAGGAACAGAACCCTCAAGAGGTAATGGAATTTGAATTCTCCTGCAAAGTAGTGACACCACCTATATAATTTCTGAGGAATGTTTGTCTAATTGTTTACAACCAGCCTCGTTCCTCCAAACAATGGCAAACTCAGTCTTCCCTAACAGTGCTATTCAGCACTAAAGTATCTTTATTTAACTTACCATGTATAATCTATGTAATTTAAATCAGAATTTCAGCACATAAATTCTTGTACACTGAGCATAAAGTATGCATAATAAAGTTTGCAGACAAGTTCCACTTGTCCAGAAGCAAGTGGCCACGGAGCAGCTTATCCAGGGCTGCCAGCATGCGTAGGATGGCTTCAGTTCAAAACAATAAGTGAGCATGGCAGTATGGGAAGTTCTAAATTTTATCACTGCTGATGACTGATAATATAAGGCCATGGTTAGCATAAGAGATAGGCACAGTGCCTACTCTGCCCATGGATGAAAATGCAGCCCCAGACATTTGTTTTTATATAAAATGTGTGTTTCAATTGTTTTAGAGAACATCCAGTTCCTGGAAATTTTATGGGAAAATGACATTTATGACTAACTGGTGTCCTCTAAGTAACATGATGTGGACGAGTGCCATTTTCTGCCATACCAAAAGTATTAACTAATTGAAGTTTTAAGAAGTTTGTATAAATTAGATCCTTGAACAATTATGTCCAATTCTGTCAAGACGGCAGCACCAGCACTGCCTCAGGTGCATCACATACCGAAACAGCACCTATTTTCCCACCTGTGCCCCCCCTAAAAACACTCCATAAAAGAGGTCCACCTTGAACCTACACACTATGATGTTACATACAGAATAAAATAAAAAAATTCACAGGATTTATCTTTAGAAATTTCTTAAAGAACACTCACACTGTTCTCTTAATATAAAACAGTGTAAAAATATGACTTAAGAGTTACAAACTTACACCAGGCTGAAGCAACTGATACATTCAGAAAATCAGAACTTCTGCAAACTCCTCATTCAGCTGAAGGATGCACCATAAATAGCCAAGACAAATACTCATGCCTTCAATTACTCTTCCATCAATAGTAAACACAGCATAGCAGTGACAGCAAAGTAGTATTTGCCTTACACAAACATAACATGCATGGCTGGGATCATCAGTCTAGTAGGAGCCTCACCAAAACTATCCACAACTTGGGCAAGCTGCCCTCCCTTGTTTGTGCTTAATCTTTCCATGGGGAGTGGGAGTGAAGACAGGGCTCCAAAGGACAGTTTGCAGGAGCCAAGTTAACTCCTGTAAGGGTTTTTCACTTGCTAAATCCTAGCAGGAGGCTGCAACATTATCAATTCCTAGTACTGACACTCAGAATAGAAAATGCAAACACATTCACCTGCCCACAGGGTGAGGGGTGGATTAAGCCCTGACCTGTTTATCTCTGCAGTATTGAGCATTTTATCACACTGGTGATTTTAAAAACAGCTCAGTAACTGTGGTTAAGCAGTAACAGTAACATTCTGTCAGGAATAATGCTTGAAGTATACACTTAAAACTCATAAAGACACACAATTTCTCACATCAATTTAACTTGTTAGCATGTAATATCGAATGCAATCATTTCAGTGACACTGTTGTTTAAAAATCACAAATTATAAAAAACAGTAGTTGTCTTGGTTTATTTTGTGTAAGTACTACATGTAAAACCTATTTGGGTTAATAATAATTCCTCAAAATCTGTTACAGTAAGTTAACATTGTTTTTCCATTTTAATAAATCTGAGGATCAGGCACAAAATTTCACTTGTTAAAGATGAAGACAAGACAGAAGCAGGACCTGGATTAGTAACTAAAAAGTTCTGCCTCAGTCTTGTTGCTTTGACCCCTATACCACATCTCTTGTGATGCATCTTTCCATTTCCTTCAGAAAGCTTTCCATCTGCAAAACTGTAATTTGCTGGCTGACGTAAATTTGAAGAGTTCCAAGTTCTGGTGTTGCATCTGGAATTACTGTCTTTATTTCTGACTTTACAGGCAGTATGGTGGGAGACACTGAGAGAGATGGGGAGCAAGGGAAAGGTGGTGAATATGCACTATGGCAATATTAAAAAAAAAAAAATTCTAACTAACAAAACCTAAGTGCTGTTCCTGTGAGCTGGTTACCTTGTTGAGGTATTTAGATTCAGAACAGAAGAGGATTAAGTCATGCTACATGCACAATCATATGGCATTGAAATGCCAACAGTAATAGATACTGACTTCAAAGACTACCTGAAATAGCTGTTAAATCTAGAAAGAGGAAAGAAGAATGCAGAGTGCATCTCAAAAACAGTGACACACCAGAGTCCAGCTCACATTCATTGTGCCGTGTTTTCTAATAAGCTGAATGCTGGGACCCAGAGTTTTTAAGGCTAAATTCAAGTAAAGCTCATTAATACTGTGGTCATCTCAGCTTAGTGTTCATTTAAAAATGTTTTCAGGATAAGCAGTCAAGTCAAAAAACAAACCAAAAACCTGCCAACAATTCAATAGGGCAGCGTCTTCTTCACTCCCACCTCCCTGTCATAATCTCAAATACTGTAGATGGCTGGCACTAGATTAGCAATGAACATCAGAATGAATAATTATCACACTGCCATTCAAATCCTTACTGCCACAGAAAGCATCACAGCTTTTTACACAAGACTGATGTTTTGATAGGTGACTTCCAAGAACATCTAGATAAGGAAAGAATGTAGTTTAAGATAGAAAATCTTTTTCTTAAACTGAGGTTTCATAAGAAAACAAAACTGAATTTTAGTGCTGACGTAAAATTGCTTGAACTGAAAGTTAATCTGGTCTTCAATCTTAAATTAACCAATATAAATTTGTTAAAAGTTTCTCACACCATTTACTGTCACTGAATTTGCACAGGATTTCATAGCATTTATGAGTGCAAATACCCCTACATCATCAGCAAGGATATTCAGCAGCTTAGTAGTTGTGAAATCATGGTCACAAACAACATCAGTGTTCCAGAATAATTAATTTTTAAAAGCATATATTATCTACATATATTTAGTCAGCATCACAGCTAAATATATCTGGTTATCCATGTGAAATTTTGTCCATTAACCCAGAACTGGCAATACCATTTATCTTCTATGACTTTTATTATGACTTGTAAAGCAAGTCAGCATTTTCAGCATCAGATAAAACGATAATTACTTTGTGATAGTCTATGGAGTAATAAGAACTCACACCCCCCTCATTAAAAGTTCTCATTTCATAAAATAAATTTCCTTATTGGGAAATTTGCTTTACACAGTCTTGCAGTCAAGACTCCCTTTGTGGAGGTTTGCATCCTAGCATAAACGAATTCTTTGGAATTTTCAGATGTAAATGAATGTAATGGAAAACAAATTTTAAAATATACGTTCACATTCTGTTGGGAAGTGCTGACTGATTCAGATGAAGCCAGCAGATTACACAACAGCTATGGTATGTTGTTGCTGCTGTAATTTCAAAGGCTTTTGACTTTCTTTATGACAGGGGAAAAAGAAGCATTAATAAAGATAATAGAGAGCCATAAAAAAGTCTCCATAAAAACCACACATCGATAAATAGAACTGTAGGCAAAGGAAAAAAAAAACCGCATAGCCACCCCAAGACCAGGAATACTTTAACAAACACAAATTTTGTTTCAATGAACTGTGGAAGCCACAGACTAGCTTTCTTACAGAAATAAACTTGTAACTGCACTGGTGTAAAAAAATTACAACCACTTGGTAAGATTTACCAGAAATGATGAAGCATGCCTCTTCTCTTATTAAAGGCCAGGCCATGTCTTATTGCTAACTGGGAAGAGTGCCTCAAAGTTCGAGGCATGACTTCATCCACATTTAAAAGCTTTCAGCTTAAGCCTTTTATTTGCTTTGTACCAGTGAAATTCAAGCATATGTCCAAAAACTTTAGAAGCAAGTCTCCCTCGTGTAATAACCTGTAGAACCTCTCGTAAACCATGTCTTTCATCTGGAGAAGTGTGAAAAGCATGACCTCATTAAAAATATGTATATATATGATTTTTTAAAAAAGGATCACAGAAATTAAAAATCACTATCATTTCTGCAGAATGGTCTGATACAGATATTGACAATATGCACACTAAAAACTCCACAACACTTCAGTGAGAGGAAAGATAAAAGCTGAGCTTTACAAACCATCATCTATTTCACTGGCATCCCTAGAAGACAGCCTTTTCTAAAGTTACCACTCTAACACTGCTTAACAAGCAAACAAAAAAATCATAACTTTTATTCTTATTATTCAAAGAATAACAATTAATTCCAGAACAAACTAAAAAAAAAAAAAAACAAAAAAAAAACCAAGAGTGTTGTATTTGCAGCCTCCCATACTTTCTTTGTTTTCTGTGAAACTCAAAGGAAAAGTTGCCCTGTTAGAATTCTGTAAAAAACATAAATTAAACAATCGCCATGTAATACAGGCCACCCCACAAAAATTGGAAGTCCCTCTTAAAGACAAAATGTTATGACATGACACCAGGACAGTGAACTGTTATGGGAATTGCCACATCTTATAGAGAATACAGCCATTATGTTGCCAAATATAACGCAGTGTAGCTGAAGCTATATGCACTTGGAAAAAAAATGAGGAAAAACAAGATAACCCAACTGAATGCACAGCATTAACACCAAGAATCTGTAGCCTGCATGCTGAGGGAAACAACTACAGTGAAAAGAGGAGAGCTGAGAAATACAATTTCTTCCAGGAAATAAAGGAGCAGGTAACTGGTATTGCAAATAAGTACAATATCAAGCCACAATAAAGCAATAATTTGTAACAGAAGCTTTGAAGTAATAAGACACTGCCCTGACTCTCTTTAAACACCTATCAGTCACGTTCATAAAAACAATTTTCAATGTCTGTTTTTGCTGGCCTCAATTCAGAAAGAGTTGTTGTGGTCCTGTGACGTCAACTGGTTAGAGTTGTGTAAACGCTTTGTCTAAACGATATACCTA
>WAAE01001186.1:0-17409 GCA_013400495.1 Nicator chloris
TGCCACCACCAGGCTTTCATTTTTACACCATGAATAAAAGGACTTTCTTGGGGTAATCAGACAATCATAAATTCTGTAATTCTTATTGTAATAAGTCCTTTCATGCACTAAAAGATTGTATTAAAGTGCCCTCTGATTATGTAATCTGCATTTATCAAGTGACAAAAGAGCATCTGTGCTTGTATATATGTATAGGAATAAAAAGAAGAAAAGGAGAAGAACAGGATATAATCAATGCAAAGGTTTATCATTAAAAATTGGTTTAGGATGTCAACAGAATAGATAAATAAAATTATACGAGGTATGTTATTTCAGGTTTAGTAAGGATTTTGCAATCTAATTGTGTCATTGATGTAAGAGATCAGTTTGTACTGACACCAATGTCCCCTGAAGACTGTATGATTGTGGCCAAGGGTGACATTTTCCCTGGCTCTAGCTGTCCACAAACAGAAATACAACTTAATCCACTGCATTTCAATTGCCACAGATATGTGAATCTATAAGATCTGAAGGATCTATACTTTTCTTAAAATACAGTAGCTCCGTGTCTGAGGAAAATTTTCTATTGGAACTGCAGCATCAAAAATCAAGACAAAAAATCCCGTGGAAAAGTACGTTCATGGTGTAATTACTGCCCCCAAATCAGATGGCTCCAGAGCAGTACAGAGTCAAATGCCTTGTGACAAAGAGCTCCTGAGCTGACCAATAACTCAACATCCACTTTGCTTGATTTTTGTATCACCACCGAGAAAGAATAAACCTTCATGTCTGCCTATGCAGGTTGAATATAAATTATCACAGTATTTGCTATCGATACAGTAGCACAAACTGTATCAAGACAAAACTGAGCAGATCTGCATCTCTAAAGAACATGAGGTCATACACATGACTGACACAATTGCTTCTGCAGGATTTGGAATAGTATAGATATGAAAATTGACTTTGAATCAAAATGATCTTATTAAATAAGCACTCATGTCAATGGTATGGGCAACACAGTGTTTATTTTATCAGACATATCCACTTACTCCACTAGTTCAACAAAGCATCGTATATCGATTTGACAAAGATACTGTCAAATCATGTTGAGTGACTGCTTGTGGTACCAGTACAAATCTTAATTTATATTCTGGAACTGTGCCCTCTCTGCCATCTTGGATCCCCCTATAAAATCTTATAAGATGCATGAAAAAAAATCTATTCCATATTTTTCAGATTTATGACTCTCAAATGAAAGAAGGAACAGAAATAATCTTTCCATTTGTCAGCCTGTCACCTACATGGAACAGATAGAGCTGCTGCTGATGCAAAAAAATTCTATTAAAGGTGCAAAATGGACATTTTCTTCACAATTTTTTTTTACTAATTTAGCATAAAAATCTATGAAATGTTAGGGCAGTAGAATAACCATTTTATGAACACAAAGAAAAATCATAATTCACTTCAGCTTTTGACTTTGTTATTTTTTGCAGCTGAAAGGCTAGCAAATTCTGCGTAGTGCTCAGAGGTGCATGTACCTGGTTTGGGGAGAGGTAATATGCAAAGCTGCTCTTTCACTTCATTCTTCCACCGAGGAGACAGTGGGAATTCCTCTTAGCTCCCTTGAAATTATGAGGGAATGAGGATCACCCACTCCTCAATCAGTTACGGATGAGGACTCTCTCCTGACTACAGATAACTAAGAATGAGTTAATTTTTTTTTTTTTTTACAGAGGAACATGTTGCTTAGGAAATACATGCAAGTGTGACATTTTATCAGTAAGCGTTACTTTGATGGTAATATGAAAAACTATGGGAAACATGAAATAAGGAGCAAAATTTAAATAAGAATGAAAACAATATAAACTAAAAACCTTAGAAAAAAGGGTAAAAGCCCTCACCTGACTCATCATATTGGCATGCAATATCCCTGTATTCCATCCCAAAAGCTTCCAAGGAGACAGACAGGAACCTGGAGAGTGAAATGTGACAGGGAATGTGCAAGGTGCAAAGAGTGCTTTGCTATGTGCCTCCCTTTCAACCATTCACTTCCTGGGAGAAAACAGCCATCTCATCCTTATACAGCAGTTCAACCTGAACCCCATTTAACAAAGGACTTGACCACTGCTTCCTGCCCTGATCTGGTGTAGGCAGACCCTACTTTACTCTCTGTTACTCTCCTGAATCCATAGAAATCATTTCTTTTCCTCAAATTTGCACGGGTTCCTTTCTCCCCCTCCTTTCACTCTTTCCCCTCACATCCCATCCGTAACCTGAAGCCCCCTGTGCCAGGGGGATGTGCTGCACCTTGCAAAGGGATGCCTTGCTCCCCCCCACCCTTCTTCCTTCTCCCTCTCTTCTTCTTCTCCAAAGGATGACAGGGGATAGAGAATTGGAAGCTACTAAATACCAACAGGAAAGAGAATCAAAGTGCAAAATGTAACTAAACCGGGAAAACAAGTTGTTTCCAACCCCAGAAGTTAATGCCAAGTGTTTTTACTAATTTCTTAATGGAGATGCAGCATTGTATGACTTTAAAAATAATGAAACTAATATTTGCAAGCTTCTTTCATTTAAGAAAAGAGGGAAGAGCTGACATAACAAAATGAGCTTTATACCTGTGAGACTGACCTGTCTGTGTGCAAGACTTCAGTGAGAATTTCAAATGAAAGAAAAACCAGATTTAAACTATAAATGAGTAGTGACTTAAACTGCAAAGTGAGATTACTGAACTAGATTAACCATATATTTTGAGAAGATTAACTGATTTTTAAAATGTTGAAGAACTAGCCTGTCTGGATTTCAGCAAGGAATTTAGCATGATGCCACCTCAATAATATTTCTCAGTAGTGTGAAACAAAGTTCTGAGAGCTGATCTCTGGAAAAAAAGTTTCCATTTTACTTCTTAAAGCAGACTGAGTTTCAAAAACAGAGATCCTATACAGCAAACAGATCCCAGCATGGAAAGTTGATTTTTGCCTCATTTTGAAAAGTTCTAGTCTTTATACAGTTTTTTGCAATAACAGGATACTTAACACTGCTGGGATAGTATAAAAATCTGCTGTGTTCAGAATTTAGAAATGTTCTGCAGCTCATATATATTATGACATATTACAGACTGGTAGGAAAATTTTTCATATTCTAATTCCTTACAAATAGAATATCTATTTTTTTCTTAGATTCAAAAGAATAAAAGCAACAGAAAAAAAAAAAAAAAGGACAAAAAACCCCAGAGCCTGCACTCCTTTGCTTCTGCCATGATGACATAAGTAAACCTCTAATTTTCTGAGAAAAGTTGTTTTAAAGTTCTGAGACCAGAGCACTAGATAATTCACCATTTTTATTCTGAGACTACTATGTTTATCCTTTGGTTTTAGTGGAGTTGGCACACTCATAAATCCCACCTTCCTCTGGCTGTTATTTCTGTCTGGTAAATTATTTTTTTATTCACAAGGCAATAAAAGGTCACTGGAAAAAGGAATATAATATCACTCCCATAAAGTAAAGTTAAAGAGTATTTAGCATTTATATCTTTCCAGGGCGGTAAACAAAATATGGTTTATTCGACTCAATGAAGACCTATGATACTGAAAGAGATAAATCTAATGACTTGTTTTAACAAAATAGGATAAATCTTTCAAGACAAACCTCCAATAATGCTGTGTTGTTCCTGTAAAGGTCCACTGCACAATTATACACGGGTACACATAGAAAGAGCAGTGCTTTGGCTCTTACCTGCCAGAATTACTTATTAGATGCACAAGTAGTTTTCTTAACCACTTCTGGAAGTAGAGCACACTTCTAAATTGTTACTATATTAAATTATAAAAGCAAAACATTGCTTAATAAAGTTTAGTACTAAATTTGATCATAAAATTACAGGAATAAAAGAGGTTTTTCATTTTTCATGAAGCTCTGTTTTGACTGAGGTCTGGTTCCTGTGATGTGTTTTCAAGAAGTAAAGCAAATTAATTCCTTTTGAAAGGAAAATTTTTAGTAGGAAAAATTAATTCTCTAACTTGTTTTTAAAAAATACGTAACAGCTAACCAGTAAATGTGCCTAAGTGTACACTACAGACAGGATAAGCCAGTATTTTTTAGAACAAAATTGTACGTGAAAACACAGTGAAAGAACGCCTAATAAAATACATTTTGCATTTTGCAACTACAGTATTCACTTCAGCTTTCTTTTTTTCTGTGATTTCTTCATATTTACATTCTTTAAATGCAGCCTGCATGAATGGGAGTTCTGCCAGAGAATCATCCTGGCCCCAAATAGTTCTTTAGCAAGGAGTAGCATTTTATATTCATAGCCCAGATTTTTTCCTGGTTGAACTCACGTATGAGGTGTCATCTCTTACGTGGACATCTACCAGATTAAAAAAATCACGAGTTATTCTGCCAGTGGAGAGCTGAAACAAGGTTTTCTCCTAAATTTGGACTCAGTTTTGAGGATTAGAAAGGAATGCAAAATAAAATATATTTCAGCATCTGCCCTATGACTTCTGATCAGTCTCAGCCTGTCCAGCTCTTTGCAAACCAGAGCTCACTTCATTAATCTACATTTAGCACAAGTAACAGCACTGGAAGCCCTCATTTCTCAAGAACTATTTATTCTTACATTTGCTGGCAAGCTGATCACCACCACGGGAGGGGACTATTGTAGGGGACGTCCTTAGTGGCAACAGCACCAGACAGTGTAAGGCCAGTCACACAGCCAGAAGTAGGGGGTGGTGTGGGTGTGTGTTATTTGCCCAGGATGTGGGAATTGTGCACCCACTCAGCATACTCCAGTAAGGCAGAATTTGATAGAAAATGCTGTTGGTGGCCTAAAAAATTATCTTCCAAAGTTAAAATTTCTGTTATCTGGGAAGCTTAGATTGAAATAACTGGCCCATGCTAACACATGGTAGACTTTTACATTTTAAGTTTTTACAGAAGGATTAGGGTGAAAAAGCCCCATAACTAGCTTTTTTATATTTGGGATAACAATTTCTTTATTTCCATTATTGTTCTCTGAAGTAAATGAAATATTTTTCTTGAAAAGGAAAGAAAGAAGGAAGGAAAGCAAATCTGCTGATGGGAGGAAGAAAAACATGGAAAGAAATGAAGGAAAGAGAAAATGTTTTGAGGGAAGTTATGGCACCTGCAATTTATGTCTGACAAAGAACTGGAGTTTTAGAGGAACTGAAACTGTAAGTTCTTGCTGATGAGAAAGAACTTGAAATAGAGCTATTATCAATAGCTTTGCATAAATGATTCACATTTCCAGTCAAAGTCTCTCAAAGTATGTCAGTTCTGGGAGGTGGGAAAAGGGAAAAAGGAAAAGAACAAGTCCTGTCACCTAAAGCTAGGAATCTAAACAGAACTGATCGTGTTCTCCCTTACTGAGTAATTTCCAGCATTCTCATTGGAGTCAAGGCACTCAACATCTCCTACAACCCAGGCTCCTAAGTTCAAGTAGACTGTCATGTTGTTCTTTTTTGGTAAATAAGCCTGAATCCTTACATAGTTTTCCTCTGAACCAGTGATACACCAGGCATGTCTGTTTTGAAAAGAGACAGACAGATTAAGCAGAACCAAGCTGTACTTCCAGTGCTCTTCTAATCACTGAAAACAATACTTTCAGAGATCCTCCACTCCATTCCCTGCCTCAAAGCATGAGCACCTACACCTAGATCATCTTCAACAGGTGACCTACTTGCTACTTCATGCTACTGGTGTCTTAATAATGTGAAGAAAGTGGGCAAAGAGTACCAAAAACCCAAAAAGGAAATAAGAAAAGTGCTTACCTCTTGGACACTGTCCATTTGATAATCAAGTTACTTGCACTGACTATCATTTCTATGCTATTCCATTAATTAGATACTAGAACTATTTTCAAGTATAATACAAGCAGATTTGGTCACATCTGAAATAGTTCTTTAACAGTCCCATGTACCCACATTCAAAATCTAAAAACTAATTCTTCCCTTGTTCAGCTGCTCAATTGGGCAGTTGGAGAACTTGTTTGCTTTTATGTGAGGATCTAAATATCCCATTCTTCTAGGGGAAGAAAAAACTTACCCTCGTTGCCTGCATGAAAATCTACATCCCCACTAAGCATTTGGGTTTTGGCTATTTCTCCTTTTTCAGTGAAGGACCACCCTGATGTGATGCTGGAAGCTGCCCAAATGCTATTGCATCTGATGCAAAGATATTTCCAGAACAAAATCTCAAAGAGTGATTGAGGCTTGATGGAACTTTTGCTTCCTTTCTACCTCAGTATTGGAAATCAAGTATAATCACTATCCGTCCACCTGAACAGCTCCCTGCCTTGGGCTTCTCAAGTGGCACCATGTAACTTCATAACTCCCATAAATCAGGTAATCTTGTGTATTCAGTCCTAGAGGTGCCAGGAACTCATTTTTTAACCCAACAAGATTTATCTGGTGGTGATTTTTCATGCCTTCTGGCACCTCAAGACAGTGGATATTTATATTTTTCCTCCCAACCTATTCTCTAACATTTCAAAGCAATGACTGTATATCACAGTTTGTGTTCTAAAAGTATCACCTCATGACGAGCTCCCTACGCATTCATACGCACAAGACCTCAGAGTTCTGCCATTTTTTTCCATGGCTGACTGTGCTGCAGTTTTTTACAACCAGAGAACAGATATATCTGGTACAGTGTATTTTGCACTGCTGTTTTGAAAGACCTTGTGACGTACCAGTATAATGGATCTCCCCACTTTGATGTTTGTGAAAACTTGCAAGCTACAGATTGTATATTATGCCCTGCATGACAATCTGTTACCAAATTTTGTCACCAATTTTTCAAGAGACTATTAGGAAGACAAATTACCTGTAAATAGGATACTGCAGGGAGTTTCTCTCTTAATACTAAAGTGTACTGATACTCCAATGATTGAAGATGGAATGACTGTCATCTTTGTCAGGGAAACGGAATCTGTGGTAGGTGATACTACAATTATGGTAATACTACAATTTTACAGATGTAGTACTGTCAACTGAACTTACCTATGCTCCTACTGAAACAGTGACAGTTGAAGGTTTCCAAAAAGCTAAACATCCAAGGCAAAAGAAACAGTAGGAAAATTGCACATAGAGTCAGGCTTAAAATGTTTATCCTGGAACAAAGCTTATGCCATAAAGCCTGGCAAGGAAATCAAACACACTGGAGCAATGAAGCACAAAACTGTCTAGATCAATTTTTTCTATATTACTCTCAATAATGTGATTTTATTCTTAAGATATCTAATGAAAGATTGCCTGTTCTGCCTTGTGCTGTATTTGTCTTTTTGGCTAGACTACTAAGGAGTGCAAAGCTGACTTCAACCACATACATCCCACTGCAGTCACATATCCACTAATTGTCAGCTCAAAGGTTTGCAGACAGGTCTCTTCATTATAAACATGACACTGCAGTGCAAATATTACTGGGTGCCATTATTATGAATTTCATAATACTAGAATGTTAATAATATTTTGAATTTATTAATTATTTACCCTGACAGTGTTTTGCTTCTAGGAGTTTCTAACTGAGAGACATTTTACTGTTTAGACATTCCATGACTACATTTATCTATAATCTTAGTGTTGTTGCTAGGCAAGCTATTGCCCTACTATATGTAACATCACCTAAGATCACATATGTGTGCTCCTTAATAATGTGAAGCACAGCTCTATTAGAGTTTCTTATTATGCAGTATTTGAGAGCTAAGGCCTAGAATTGAATAAAACAGAAAAAAACCCCCTGAATTTTAAAAGAAGTATGACTAAATCATGACAGTTAGTGCCTAAGAGTTTATTAAAGTTGCAGAGACTGCTTTGATCTGCATTGTACTTTAACAGTAAAGGTAAAATTGCTACAATTAATCTTGGGTTTGGGGGTGTTATTACAAAAGATGAAGCTGAATTTCTCCTTCAAGATCCACAGAAGTAGGAGAAACGCTGACACTTGGAGGAAAACAAACAGTTTATACAGGAGGTATCCCAGACCATTTTTAAGCTCAGGGTTAGGACTGATTTAGGGTCATGGTCACAGAAACATGCTAATTTATGCAGCTTGATGCTCAAATCAATTGCAGTTTGGGAACAATTTCTGTTCCCATTAACTGTGTCCTGATAATGGTTAGCGCTAGTAAGGAGTCTGATTAGATTTACAAAATGTAGACAAATTATTACTTTTGCTACATGATCTTGAAAGAAAGAGGACGCAGAAAGAGGACTGGGCCAGAGCAAGAAGTATTTTTTTATCTTTTGCTTCTATTAGCTCTAAAGATGAAGTCTGATTAGTGCCATAGACATCAGGAAATTTTTTTCTTATTACTACTGAATGAAATTTAACACCTGAAAAACAGGTTAACAATTGATGTGAAATGGAAAACCAGTTATGTTTGATTTTGGCCAAGGGAAACTTGTCTAAACTAATTAAGAACTATTGTTAACAGCAGGACGAAGGCTGGCAAAAACGTATTAGAGACAGCTGTGCCTGAAGTGTTTGGTTTATTTCTCTGCTTTGCCAAATCCACGGCCTAGTCGTCCCAGCTTGCAGTTTTCCATCAGTCATTTTCATGGTTGGAAAAGAGTGTTTATGATCCACAACGAAATCTTCAGGCACTGAGCAATAAAATCAACATGTGCTGGTCCTCTGCCTGCCTGTGATCTAACTCCACTTGCCCTCTCCTACCTATCACAGAATAGAATGGAACAAAAGCCATTTTGCAACTTTCTCATAAAGTCCTCAACTAGGTCTTGTGCAGTATCAATATAATTAACAGTATCAAGCCACATATCTAACACTTAACACAAAACTGAAGTGCTCTTTCATTGAAAGATAGGGTCCATACTGTGCCTCAGTCAGACTAGCCTTCATGTGGGCCAGCACGGCCGTGAGCCATCCACTGTCTCTTCAGCACTGTGCCTAATCCTAAACTTGGGAAGGGATTCATGCCTGAGGCTCCTTTGCAGACCTCCCTGGAAGGGACCCTTCAAAGCCATTGGTGGCACAGTCTCCTAGTAGGCCTGGAGCACAGGAAGCTTGAACTACAGCTTACCTTTGGTAGAGAATGAATTCACGATAATTTGTAAAAATCTACAAGAATAAGGAAGATTGTCAGACTTGCATGGGCAGGTAATGATAGAACAAAAGAGAAGATTTTTAAACTAGATTTAAATTACATATTAGGAGGAAATCCTTTACTCAGAGGGTAGTGAAACACTGGAAGAGGTTGCCCTGAGAAGCTGTGGGTGCCCCATCCCTAGAAGTGTTCAAGGACAGGTTGGATGGGGCTCTGAGCAATCTGATCTAGGGCGTGGCATATCTGCCCATGGCAGGGGTGTTGGAACTAGATGGTCTTTAAGCTCCCTTCCATCCCAAACCATTCTATGATTCTGTGACCCTATGACTCTATGATTTGCATACTCCACATGCCCAAAACTAACTTTAGCTCCAATGATTTTTCATAACTAATCTATAACCAACCCTGCCTTTAGCATTATGGCAAAACCCCACCCTCAACAGGCACGTGACATGTAGGACCCTGTGTGTCCCAGCCCTCATTCTCACTGTAGAAGATAAGTAGAATCCAAACATTAAGCAAATCTAACAAACTGAGAACCCTATCCACAACCCTATGGATACTGCTACACCAGCAGCACTCACAAAGCTCTTAAACCAACATAAACAAGGTCTCAGAGGATTAAGGTGTAAAACTATCAATCCAAGCCTCAGTCTCACTCTCAACCCTAATTCAAACGATAACCTTGAGTCTAATCCTTCTTGCCCCTTGCTCATTCCAGTTTGGTACTAGGCTTGTCCAACAAAGAAATTTGAACAGTAAGTCCATGACTTCAGCCTTTCCCACACACAACAATGGATCAGGAAGAAATTACCCATTAATCTTTTGTCATAAATCAATTTCAATTCAATTGTTGCAGAAAACCCCAACAAGTGGTTAAACTAATATCAATAAATCAATGTATTTCTTATTGTGAATTTTGAAGACTAAAACTTAAAGGAAACTTTCATCCCTTGGGATTTTAATGAAGAGTAAACCAAGACACTAACATACAAGAAGTGACCTGTTTCAAAAGTTTAAGATATCCTATAAGCTACATTTATTCTTGTGAATGCTCAGTTGTTTTGAAAACATCTAGAAGAAATTTTTCCAAGAAGTACCAGATCTAAGAAGTACCAGACTATTATATTGCCTCTCAAAAACATGAACACACTGAAGTTAGGACCCTGAAAAGCTACAAAACTGAAGCAACCTGTAAAACAGAAAGCTATTGGGGAGAAGACATGGAACACTTAGCAGGATTGCCTGAACCAGAGGACTGCAGAGAGAATTAATGATTTAAAAATTTACAATAGTTCAGTTTGAACATGTTTTAACTGTGTAGCCTGCTCCCTCTGAAGGGAAGCCACAGCAACTGACAACACCTCTCAAGAGAGGAACAGCCCATATTGAAAGCCTATCAGTTCAAAATTTCCTTCCTAAAGTTTTTCAAGTATATATGTAGGAAATTGGAAGAAGGATTCTTGGGAAATATCTAAAGAAAAGTAGTTAAGATCTGGATGATTTGGATGAATACTAATTTCACATGTCCTATGGATGTATAATTTAATAGATGATACCAGAGAATGTAATATAGATTATGTTAATAGGTTATGGATTATGCTAACAGAGTGAGTGCTTGTGGACTCTATAGAATTGGATAGAAAATTCCTTCCTTTTAAAAAAATTTTTGTCTATAGCAAACACAGAATTGTTTGCTCAATTAAAGAATTATAAAAGAATTTAGAAGACTTTGCCCTATAGTTTCTAGTGTGAGTAATAATGACAAAATCTCAGAAGCATATTTAGGTTTGGCCCTGCCACCTTTCTTGATGAGGAACTAAACCATGTCACCTTATTGCCCTCAACACCAGAAGAGAGGGTGACATGTCAGTAGTGGTGACACTCCATCTTAGCCTGCAGGGCTGGGGGAAAGGACTCCACTTTGCCCAGTCAGAGGTGCTGGAGCTGCAGCTGCCAGCGGGGTTGCCAGGGTTACCATAAGGATCTGAGTGTGGAGATTCAGGATTGTAATAGAGAAGCTCTGCTTCACTAAACAAGAAAAAAAAAATAGGTAGAGATGATTAAATACTAGAGGATTGCTGCAGAAATAAATAAAATGGAAGAAAACATTAACAACTATATACAGGCAACATTCCAGAGCTGGCAAAATGATTGCTAAATCCTGAACTACATGTCAATTTAAAAAAGCGTTTGATAAACCTGGGGAATTTTTTTTGCACAATTACATTAACATTCCTGTCTCTGCTACACCCTTTATCACTCACACGGTATGCTCACATTTATCCTAGCTATATCACCAGGAGACAGATGTGTCTTGTACCTGGTGCAGGTTAAGATGGAGCCTCAGCTCCAGCCACCTATGCTGGTTCAGTACATCTCCTCCTGCATTTGGCTGCAATGAGTCTCATCCAGGAATTTTTTAACTGTGCTACAGGTTAATTCAGTGTTCAATTGTAAGGCAGCAATTGAATCAGGACAGCTGCTGTGCATTGTCCCTTTTTGGCACAGCAGGTCTGTGTGAGACAGGGTAGCCAGGGCTGAAGACCTGAGCACAGGCATGAAGCCATGCTGCTGAGTGTGCCAGGGGCAAATGGGCAGCCCTATAGAAGCACAGCAAGAGTCTGGCTAATTTTATTACAAAATCCCTCATTATTACAAAATTACTCAGCTTGTATCTGACTACAGAATTGAACTCCTGGTATAAACACAGCTTTAAAATATCAGCTCAGAAATTACCAGTGGTTGCCGTGAAATGCATTAATACTTCAAAAGCCTAAAATTTTGAGAAAATTCCATCAGAGACTTAAAACTGCTCATGCTTTTCATAATTTTGTTTTGGTTTTGTTTTTTTCCGTATTTTTCTGCTCCTATATTAAACTCTGCCATCGAGGAAATTGCCTTCCTTGCCCTATTTAATGTAATTCATTTTTGACATGGAAACACATACATTTTCATGATAAACATGCAAAATCTTATGTTATCAGGATAATATCAGGAAGAGGTGACAGGTTATACAACAGTTTGAAAGAAACCTTAAGAGCAATGTCCCATCACTTATATAATTATTTGCAAAACAGTATCATACTGAGAAAACACTTTGAACAAGAGTTACACTTTTCTTGGAGAAATTGCATTTTGTATTTGAAGTTCAAACATCTACTAAAAAGTAAAATTAAGAAGGCAAATACAAGATTGAAAAAGAATAATTAGGAAATACAAAAGGGCACATTACCTAGGGACAAAATAACTTTCTGACCTTGGCTATTTAGGCTTGCATCTTTGTTTATTGTGCAGGTTGTTAAGCAGTATAATTTAACTACAAAATGGTGGTTCATTATCTTCAAGTTAAGGCCACATTGTGAAGAATTCCACAAAGAAGCAAGAATGCTCCATGTGGCTATTTCTGCTTTTGCCAGTTTATATTGGTGAATATGCAGTGATTTTAGGATATGAGGGAAAGTGAAACAGGCCAGAGGCCCAAAATATTTCTATTTGTAGGTCTTAAATCCATGTAAATGAGTGATCTGTTTGTTATCTGCAGTAGTGATTGGTTTGAACACAGGAACCCCTTCATCTGGAGTGATGAGTCTTGTTTCCCCTGGACACTTACAGAGGGTTTGGCCTTTAATGGTTATTTAGGCACCTAAGTGTCCATTTCTGTATTTCTTAATGCTTGGCTTTCTCATAGGAGGAATTGTGAAGGTCCTAGGCTTCTGGAGGTTGTACTCATATCAGAAAACTTTGCATTTCTGTATTTCCTTTGGACACATTCTTCAAGCTGTTGTGTGCAATGGGGTGCGCAGGACCTGACTCCTTCCTCATCCTAGAAAAGGTGTGATACCTCCACAGCCTCTGCTTGGCACATGCCAGGAGTACCTTCTTCTGCTGCTTCTCTCAGGAGATTTTAAACTTCTTTTTACTCTTTCCATATCTCCAGTTGGAGGAGATTCAGACTGGAAGAGAATGTAGACAGGAGAAAAACATACTGCATATGGCGCATCAAAATGCCATGGCAGTGGCCCTTTTATGTCACAGACTGGTTTGGGGTTTCATTGTGGTATGAAGCCTAAGAAGAAGCTGACAAAGATAAGAAAGAAATCTCCCAGAAAGTATAGAAAATGTTGGAAAAAATGTAGCCAGATTAATTGTTTGTGCTAATGGTGTGAAGGTCTTTCTTCAAAATACTCAATGTATGCATGGATTTATTCACATTTTTTCTGTCCTTCTATCCATCACCACATTCCTGCAAATTTGAATTCCTGGACCAGATTACTGAATTAAAGAAAAAAAAAAAAAGTTTAAGTGTTTAGCAGTAACAAATGGATATAATATAATTCCAGTAATACGATTTTCACATGATTCTGGGGGTTTCACAAAATTAAAGGGATTAAATGTCTCTCTAAAGGTTTATAGTTTGATGTGAATCTATAACTCAAAAAGCCTGCCTGCAATTCAACTGTCCAAGAAATATATATTTAAGATGCACACAGAGCTTTTGATCTAAATGAGAAATGTGAAGAAAGAAGTTGCCACGTTAAAAATTTGAGGGTACATTGAGGCTGACTTTTTGGATTTTGTATTTTTAAGATAAGTTTAGAGGCAACTAAAAGGATTTTTCCACCTTATCCAAACTAAATGAGAGGACAAAGGGAGGACTGTCCAGAGAACAAACGATGACCTACGAGATTAAAAAGAAGTCTCTTTGTTGCAATTTTATCATCACTTGTAAGTGACAAAGTGCCAAAAGACAGGTTTGTGGCAGCAGCAATATATTTTCTTCAGGGCAGGAAAATCATCAACAAGGTGTCTGTATATGTGTAGCACTGCTTGAATATGAAAGCAATTTTCTGAAGCCCTGTGGCCTAATTCTATTGTTTTCATCAGGAATGAATATTCTGGACCACAATCTTCAGCAACTGATAATACAGGACGCATTGTGAAAAATGGATGAGTAAGTTCTTCAGATGACTGCTGGACAGGGCTCCAGTACCATTGACAGCAATATTTGCATTTATCTAAAAAGAGATTAAATGCTAACAAGGTTTCAGTACACTTATCTGCCTGCCTTCTGTGTATGGTTCCCATTGAATTAAAGGGGGAAAGAAAATATGTAAAGGGAATAAAATATAGAGAAAAAAGAAAAAAAAAAGCACACTGCATGTAGACAACTATAATCTTCCATTTTCTAAAATACATTTATTCTAGAAAAATATCGACTAGAGATGCAGAAATATAAGCAGTGATACAACTGTTCAATCAAAGTATAGGTAATGTGGAATAGAAATTATTGAATGTTCTATCTCTAATGTACTAACACACCTTCAAGAAAACCGAATTATGCATCCAATATTCATTCTTAATATCTTCTGAAAAATGTCTCAGACATATGAGAGCCTGTTCTTTTGCAGCAGGATCATATCCTCCAGCAATTGATGGCAACATAATTTACAAGCTTCTTTAATTATTCATCTCCATCTAGCCTAGCCGGCACCTTCATTATCTTCAGAGCATCCTCCAACTGGGAGCAAAGATTGTGCAAGGGAGCAAGTTCTATAGATAGGTTCAAGGGATTCTCTTTTCATTGCCAAATCAAGATAGCTGTTGACTTCTCCATCCACTCAAAATCCACACAAAACCCCATTGTGTTTGTTCCAGTTATGGAATTGAATTAATGCTTTTTGTAAAAAGTTTCTACACTTCCTACCTTTCTACATAGCCTTGAAAGTTATTTCAAAGCAGTGTCAAATATTTGCATTTGATTCTACTCCTCTAGAAATCAAAGGTAAAAACATATCTTAGGTAGGAACAAGATTGGAGACTGAAAGCATTTGACATCATGTAAAACTTCTAGATTCTTACCCTGATTCAGGCAAGAATATAATCTTAGTACAGGCTTTACTTTACCTGCATAAGCAGTCTCATTTCAGAGACAGCAAGATTAAAGCAGATGGAGGTAAACATAGGCAAAATTGTCTGTTCAGCCCTTTCCACGTTTAAACAAAGGCACATATTCCCAACATTTCAAAGCCCATTTCAATATGGGCTCCTCACACACCTCAATATCTCTGAGAAGGTAAGCAGTACTTAGGAGCTGTTAAATCATGTTTCTCCAGTAAACAAAGCTGTAACAAAATGGTATTTTAAAGAATGTATGTGATTAATGTGACAAGAAAAATATTAATATTTTCTATTTAAACTTATTGAGCCTTGATTTTGATTATTTGTAATTTTTTCCATTAAAAATACCTTTATTTGAATTTTAAACTAGACTGTCCAGTTAGTGCAAAAATTAAGACAGTAAAATAACATTGGGAAAATCATTTTTGGAAATACTGATTATTTGTTTATTTAAAAAGAGAAACTTTCCAACTCTAATCACACAGAAAGGTTTATAGCTGTCTGCTGCAGGAATAACATGGTTCTGCTGAAGACATTAGTAAGTTGTTATAAAGTTCATAAAGATGGTTCCCTAGGGCCAAAGCATTGCCCATCCACAAAATTCAATGGAAGCTAGCAGTGCTTAGTCAGGGACAGCCTCTGCCCATAGCTTTATTTATTTCTGCATTTCTGGGGAAACAAAATTGTACAGTCACCACGGGACATGATATCCAAAGCGATAGTGTATGGGTATGCATATGCTGTTACCTACCTCTCCAGCTGACAGAGAACTTTCCAATCTGCAATGAAGCACCAAGGGCTGTCTGGTTACAGGACCCACGCCTAACAAGGTGATGGCATCTCCTGCAGTGGGACTCTATGTTACACTAGGAAGTATTTTTTGCTTAACCTCCAGGAAAAATGTAAAGACAGCAATCTGTCTTTAACTCCCACTCTGATAAGCTGTGAATAATAAATGTCTGAAGAGAGCTCTAACAAGTGAGACTGCTATTTGGGATAAATATAATAGCAGGCACTGACTACATTGAGGGACATAAGGACAAAAGGGAACTATTTGTGTTGTTTAACACTACCTGCCTAACTAGGGAAAAGAATGTTCTTTATACCTCCAGTATGAAAAGGGAATCATGGATGCATTTCTATCTAATTCTTTTCAATGACAGCAATTTTTGACACTTTTTCCTACAACACTGGATTTCAGAACACATTTAAATAGACATTTTGGATATGTATTATTTCTGTACATATAAAACTGATTCAAAACCAGTATTGTGAATGTCTGTGGCATCTGCTATTGTCTATTTGAAAACTGAATTGAATTCACCATTGAATGAGTTTATCTCACAGCTGTAAAGATAACTTTTGTTTCTTAAAGGAAAATTGTAAAAGTATGTACTAATAGATTAATTCTTGTTTTTAAAGGAAAATTGTACAAGTGTACACTATTCTAGTATAAGAAAATATGAAAAGTGTTTTGCCATGAATTTCAAGGCAAAATAACCAGCACCAGGTCCTCCACTTTGATTTCTTAAATTTCTTAAAAATTTCCTCTCTCTGTGTAAAAATATAGCTAGGAACAACACAAGTCCATTACTGGATTGTGGAGACCAGTCTGATTAGGGCCTGGGACTCTGAGAGAGAGCTCCAGAAAGATCAGGCTATCAGCAAGAAAAATAAGTCTATTATTTACCAAGATATTGACATTCTGTCTCTTCATTCAACTACTTCTAACACCACACATGAGAACTACAGTACCGAAAATATACTGTATCAGGAATGGCATACAAGATCTATGAACAATTTGTCCCTCCTGTCATTGCCAGAACCAGCCTCACTGCAGATCAGAAATGAAGCAAAACAAAAGAATAACCTTTAAAAACTTCAAGCAGCAGATACTCCATTCAAACAACCCACATATCAAGGGCTAAATTTTCAAAGTTCATATTTGGGCAAAAAAAATTTGTATAATTTGCAAAGTTCAAATCATGTGACACAGTATTTCTGCGAAATTGTACAATGCGTACATACGTTAGTGAAGTATTTCTGAGTGTATGCATCCAATTTTTTAGTTAAGGCACAAGTATCTGTAGTTTATAACCTACTTGATACAGCTACACATGGAAATCACATAGGTATTTTGTTCAATGCAAATACAATAAATAATTTCAAAAATGAAAATTATTTCAACTCTTACGTGTTAAAAGACCAACTATGAAACTAGAATACTGGAATGCTTTCTCTGAACAATATTTCTACAGTATTTGGGATACATGAAATAAATAGTCATGCAGTGATCTCTGGACCATCAGTCACATAATTCCTTTCCTACATTCATCAGGCTCCATCTGAAAATCTGGGTATCTTGTGTTCACAGCCCACTGTGCTGGTTTTGGCTCAGGTAGAACTAATTTTCTTCGCAGCGGCTGGTACAGGGCTGTGTTTTT
>WAAE01001198.1:0-13788 GCA_013400495.1 Nicator chloris
ATCTATTAACTAGAACTAAGAGCAGCTAAAGCAACAAGATTATAAAAGCTAAAATAGCAAAATCACAGAAACACAATTTTTTAAACTAATTTAAAATACATGCATATGTAAAATACATGCATATTCCAAATGCAGTTATGAATATGTAGAATTATGACCTTAAGCTGTGAGCATTCCATTAACTCTTTTTGCTGTGTCTTTCATGTTGTTTCATATGGATTTATTTCTTCATAATGGAAAAGAAGTAGCTGAAAAAAACTAAGGCATTTTCTATTGTTTCTAAATTATTTATTTTGAAACTACCTTTTAAAAAGATCAAATATGCTGCATATATTTACCACTATTTAAAAATCAAAAAGTCATGACAAGAGGAATCTGAAAATCTGTTACCACTCTTTAAGAGGATGACATTTATTGTTTCTCAAACAGCAAACATATTTTATGAATTTCAGGATAAATTGGGACACAATTGAGATATGAATAAATTATTTCATGTATGCAGCCACATATTTTTTATACTTTATTACTTTTTTTTTGCAATTGGTATTTTTATTTTTTCTTTCTTTAATATAAGAAGTCTGTATTAATAACAAATTCAGAAATAAATATGATGTATATAAATTTTGCCATTAATCATCTTTTTTTAGCAGTCTCTTTAAAGATTTGACTCCAGTTTGATAAACAAAATTGCTTTATATCTATGAATTCATTCCAGATTCTTCTTCCAAGATGAGGTACTGTTCCATCCTCTGTCTCATGTCCTTTTGCTCTTTCTCAGATGCCATTCCATACATCCATTAAAGATTTTCTTCTTCTTGTACGTTGCCCTGGCTGGCCACCAGACCCCTAAGAAGTTGCTCTATCACTCCCCTCTTCCACAAGACAAGAGGAGAAAATAGGATGAAAAAACTCCCAGACTGGGAAAAGGACAGGGAACCTGTTTGCCAATTACCATCACAGGCAAAACGAAGTTGACTTAGGTAAATTAATTAGATTTTTTCCCAATTAGAAACAGAGTGGTGAGAAAGACAGACAAAGCCAAAAACATCTTCCCTGCCATGAATTTTCTTTGTATCCAGTTATTATAGTTTACCAAACTGTATTTTACTGAATTTCTGTTTTGGAATAGCTACTTAAGTAACTGGATTTTTATTATAAATATAAAAAGTCATAGGGTGCTTGCATTAGGATCTAAATATTCATCAGATGGGGGAATTCCATGATCACCAGACTGTACTGCCATTCTTTTTTAACCTTTGTATGTTTAATAATTGATTTAAAGGTTACATGATTTCAACAGCAGAGGAAGATGTACAAGAATAACAGCCTAAATAAGGTTTTCCTGGATGAAAAAATGTATTTTAGGTCTTCCCAAAAAGAACATTCTTTGATCTTCTCTTTTATGACTTTCTCACTGTAATTTTCTTAACTGAACTCTGAAAAAAGTTTGAAGTCTAAATTCCCCATGGAACCTGAAAAGGGTGAGTGCTTTGCTGTATTTTTAATTGCTGAAACAGTTGATTGCAAGTCTCACAAGTGCTTTTTGCTGTGGAGATGTCTCCTGTACGCTAATTCTCTTCTGTCCCAGCCCACTAGGCAATATCTCTGTTTTATCGAAAAGTGCCATATGAAGTCGTCCTAAATCCTTTGATCACCATATAGAGAAATGCAATACTAAATGTAGTAGATGGTAATAATGCACAAAGAATACATAGAAAATACTACTTAGGGTATAATGATGAAAACAATATGTGATGTTAAGTAATACACAATTAAAATGATGTTACATTGCACTATGTATATTTTATGAGTTGTGTGTAAATTATGCATAATCTACAGGTGTGTACACTTTAATTTTCTCCTTTTTCCAAGCAAGTAGATTAAATGCTTGCATATTCACGTTTTCACTCTTCTGTGGAGAGCTAAAGAAAGTTTGCTCTCTGCCCCCATTCTCTGACACTGTCTCTCACAATTATATAATGCTACTAAAACATAATATACTACTGCACATAGAAGTTTTCTTTTGGGTGAAGGACAAATAGGAGGAAAAACATACCTGACATACGCTATTTGCACTGCTTAGTGCTCCTCTGCAAGCAAGTTTGGTACTACAGTGATGAGAATGGTATAAGTAGTTATACATAATGTCTGTGAGTGTACTCAGTGACTCAGTGCTGAGGAGCTAGCTGACATGGACTGTACATAATATTTACTGAGTTTTCAGATCAGTGTGACTGCATGATCCTTCCACACTCCAGTGGTTAAATCTGCCTAAATAGATAAGCCACTAAAAAATGTTGCCAGTGTTTCAATGTCTTTTTTGTCTTTAATAACGTTTGTACCACCAGGCATGTATGTTTTTTGTTTAAATGTGCATGTAAGGATTTAGATTGCTTTTGGACATGGTCTACACTATGCATTATTTATGCTCACCTCAGGTTTGTGTCTAATTTATAGAATTGCTTAAACATGTCAGTCTTGCTAAATGATAGAATTAGATAAAGCATTATTTGCTTTATGTCAAGAAAACAAATTTCTCCTGGAGATGAAAATAGTAGCACAAATCAAAACGAGGTGGTAAGAACTGTGATAATAGGCTTCTAGACTCTAATTTATCCCACTTCAGGACTCTATTTTCTATTTTGTTTACAAGCCTGATACTTTGAAAATCCTGGTCCCACTATTTTATGGGTTTTTTACGTTCAAGCCTGAGGTGGTACTGGTGGAAAACCTCTGGCAGTCTTTAAAAATGTTTGTGACAGTTTGAACATTGCTGTCACAGCTAACTAATGTAATTAGGTGTTAAGCTCTTCAAAGCGAGGACTGCACTCAACCATGCACCCAGTACAACGGGATTTCCAATCTTAGCCTGCGTTTATAGACAATGGTGTAATAAAAATGATAAAGAAGAGTAGAAAGTTTTAACAATGCTGATAACATGGCTTTGATGACTTCCCTGGAGAGATTATTCATCACAGTCTAATGAGATCATTAGGAAGAAAAGTTTCTTGTTTCAGTATACAGCCAAGAAAATTTTGGTTTGATCAATGCAAAGTCCAAGGGGCTGTAAATTGTAATGTTGCTGTTATGGCTCTCCCTGTGAGTCAGGATTGGATGGCCACCTAAGTTCAGGAGGAGGAAGACACAAAGTTGGTGCAAATAACTCGACACAGAGAAAATTATAAAATTATTGTCCTATCCATCACATATGCTCATTGGAAATGTTAACATTTCTTTATTACTATATTCTGTCCAAACCAAAGTTGGTTGGTGTTTTTTGTTTGTTTACGCTATTGTTTGCATTAAAATGGTAGAAAGCCCTCATTAACTTTTGCTAATTCATGGTTGTATTTCATCACAGAGGTATGATAGAGTTGTGGTAGATAACAAAGTGGCTGTATATGCAACACCTTTCTGCTTTAAAATTTATTAATAATTTTCATATTTTTAAATGAAAAAGTTGTTTCAGAAAGGTTTAAAAAAACCCCAAATCTCGTGGGTGGGGGGAGGAATTATCAACTATATTTTTATTGGAATCCCAACAACTGAAGTAAAGCCTTTTTTTTTTTAATGGAAAATTCTTTGAGTAACACCTGAGTAATGGTAGTTGATCTGGGCCTGATGCTTATCAAAAGAATATATTGTGGCAGTTAAAACAAGTAACAAGATAGACAGAAAGATAAAATTATTCCATTTCATGTGTTAGTCAAACTGTGAAAATTAAGTTTAATCACTACAATTTTCCTTCTAATCTTTAGATTCTAGAGATAAAAATATTAAAAATACATGGATTCAAAACTAGTTTGTGTCATTTTTCAATTCAACATCTTCAAACATAATTACAAAAATCAATTTTAGGTCTTTCAAAGCAAGAAATCAGAGAGACATTCATACTTTATGGAAAAACACTACATAGATTAAAAGTATATAGTAGTCAGATTTACTTCCTTCTCTTTCAGTGGTATAACTTGACTGTTGAAAGAAAGAACCCAAAGTTCACAGGACTGATTTGGTAGCACATGGAATGTTGTATTTTCACATACAGAACAAAAGCTACTTGCAATAGTAATCACCTTGCTTTTAGAAATGAAAATTTAGACAACACTATGATAATTTCTCTTGTCTTCTCTGCAGCAAGTTGAATACAAAACTATTCTACACCTTCTGGTGCAGCAAGAAAATAGTCTGTTTGAAAGACTGGTAAATAGGAATTTAACCTTAACAGAGAAAACATCCTGTGCAGAATTAAAATTTTATAATTCCATGGCCAACAGCTACAGAAAGAAGTAATCAGGAGCTTTCATAGATAAAAAAGCTCTGCCTAGATATGTACCTAAAGAATTAAACTTCCTCTTATGTCTAGCTGGTGGCCCTTGTGTTTATGGAAGAGACACTCTCGTTTGATAGGTATAGCAAAGAAGCTGAAAATTAAGGGGAAAGAAAAGGTTGCCTATAGGAATTTTTATTTAAATGTATTTGAAGAGTATGTAAAGCAGCAAATCAGAAAGGTATCCAGACCATTCTGGTTCCAGAACGGTGCTAATAAACTTGTACAAATGTTGAGATTCTGTAAGAGCCTTCTGAAAAAAGTTCTTTTTAGAAGTGAAAATGTGACAATCTCACATCAATGGTGGATTGTCAACAAAGTCTAATAAAATAACAAAAGCAAACTTTTTAGGTTAAGTCTTCCATAACAGACATAACATAGTGTTGCTAATTTCTATATTGATGTTCAATATTTTGATTTCTGGTATTGAGGAAATAACTAGAACGACATAGTAATTCCTTCTGTATATTTGAATTGGGTCTCATTAATAGATTTTGAATATATTAATATTTTGATGTATGGTTTATATGAAAGCTTTCAGTATAATGGATACAAATGGCTACACAAGCATAAACCAATTATATTTTTTTTATTACTTACCTAAGTCCTATTACTTTCTTATAGCAGAAACAAATGTATAACCTTGGACAGATATTATGGTAGCTACACGAGAAAAGGTTTATGCTTTTGACAGATGCAGTTAACCTGTTCATTTAAAGTGTGTGTTGAGAAGATAACAATTAAGTGTTGCTACCAAAGTTCATTATAAGGTGGTTGTGTAGTGAAGCTGTGCTCATATGAGCAACAATTAAAATAATTATTAATTAGCCAATACTATTTTAAGTACAGTGATATTGCAAAGTAGAGTGCTATCAAAATAAAGTTAACAACAGAATTACATTTAAAAATACACTTCATTGTATTAAATTAAAAAAAAAATGTGTGCTCTTCATAATTTCAGAAGCTTAAAAAACATGTGGAGAAATATTTACAGAATGTTAAAGTGGTATCATTAGTGTCTGTAATATGTCTTATCCCTGACAAGCTGGAGAAGCTTAGAATGCAATTACATTAGAATTGTTTCTGATGTTAATATAATGTTTTACATTAGTAATAAAATATGAAATTGATATAATCCAGTGACTGGAACAAATGAAATTAAAATATAATAAATTAAATTGATGTACTTTCATTTAAGTCAACAATCAGGGAGTGTTTCTGTTACATAATAGGCCTTAAAATTTCTAAACTACCTCAGTGGAAAATTTTTTCATTCTGTCTTTGTTCATTTAAATATATAAAAGGTTTCAGCATTAAGTGTTTTATACTAGAAGAATATTTCCAGAAATTTTATTCTGTTTTAGTCAATAGTGAGACATTTTGTCTTTGTTCTGATTAAAAAATATTCTGCAGAATGTAATTTTTTTTCTCTGACCAGTACTATTTACAAAAAAAAAAAATAAATATTGAGATTATTGTGTTAAAGAGAAAGTGGGAACCAGAACTAGTCTTCTCTTGGACTCATATAACAGTGCATTGTCTACTACAAGACCAAGATCAAGTCTGAGGTCTTTGTATTGTTTGTATTTTTAAATTGTTCCTATTTTTGTCCCTGATGCTACACAATTCATAAACATTTTCAACACTCACAAAAAAAAAGTAGATTCACTATTGAAAACCACAAGGAGACACGTAATATTACTCAATGTGGCCAAGAAATCCTTACAGTTTCAACAAAAGACAAACATTATACACTGATTTTAAGGAGTGGATTATAAGCAATTAAAGAAAAAAGAAAAGAAAGCTGCATTATATATCTTTGAAGACAGAAAGGAAGGCATACTCACACATTTCAGATTCCTTAAAAATAAAAAAAAAAGATATTTGCAATGCAAGGACCACTGAAAAGGAGCTACTCTCATACATAAGTACATCCGAGAATAAGAGAACAAAATAGATAGCCATGCTGCACATGCTTTTTACTTACAGTTTTTCTTTAGTTCTTAGATTGAGACGATCACTGGAGAAGCAGGAGAAGCATACTCTTGGTCTTAAGAGGACTTAACTACTAAAAGATGCAAAGTCGTACTTTGATGTAAAATTTAGATGTTTTCTAATTTATACCTTTGCATCTTCCAATACAAGTTAGTTTGAATATCAAATAAACCACAACTGTTTCGTGTGGTATTTCATAGACTGATTAGTTATTTAGCAGAATCATGGAATAACCTGAGTTGGAAGGGACCCACAAAGATCACCAAAGTCCAACTCCTGGCCCTGCACAAGACAAGCCCCAGAGTCACACTATGTGTCTAAGAGTTTGGTCTCAACACAATATTAAACATATCAGTTCAAAACATTATGAACAAAAGAAGAATGCTTATGCTCCATAAGAATCATTCTCAGAATAAAGGGAAATACATAACATTATTTTTCGAATTCGGTAGAAGTTCATAAACACACTGAATACTAACACCAGTTCATATGACAGAAGTGAATCCTCTGAACACTGCTGATATTGGCCTCTGCCTGTTATGTAGGCAATAAAAGATATCCACTAGATAATAGTGTATATTTTGAGATTATTAGATTTCTTTTCACCCTGAAGTTCATTTGTTCTTCATTGTAGTGAAATATGAATACAATAAGTGAAACATGATTTTTAAAAAATTTTTAATGCATTCTCTGTGATCTGTTTCATCTGGGGCTGAGACTGCCTTATATGTGCCTGTAGATTTTTCTTATACTGAGCTTAGGCTACACAAAATTAAAAAAAAAAAAATTAAACAGCTGGGACTCCTGCACTGTATAGATCTCTCAAGAAGTAACATATTTTTTTTAAAAATACTAAACTCCCTTAAAATTAAATTTTATTTTGCTGCAGTTCATTTCATAAAGGGAATGACTAGTTGCAATTGTCTTCAGAGACAAGGCAGCTTGTGACCAAGTGATTTCTTCAAATATTAAATTCCTGTGGAAAATGAGAATTTTTAAACTTCTAGAGAAGATTTAAACACATGCTAATCTAGTAGTAAATAAAACGAATTTTTTACCTTTGCCATAATTTTGTCTGAATTATCTTTTTGTAAAACTATATTGCAAATTATATATTTAAGAGTTGACAATGTGATGTAAAAAGTGCAAAGGCTTAAATGATGATGGAGAGCAAGTAGATATCGCCAAAAAGTGTGAATTCAGGGAACTAGCAGCATGTGCCACCAGGTAGTCAGAGCATTTAATTAAAAAAAAAATTTATATGCCTTGTTTTTAATAGTGAACTTTGTAAGTAAACCACTGAAATATGGAAATCCCAGAAAATTAAAGCTGATGTGAATAATCACAAAAAATAGGAGAACAGTTTAATTAATCCCAGCACAAAAGAAATTCTAGTGATTGAAATACTGGTGTAACACCCTGATGTGGTATTAGGCACTAACCAAAAGTTCACATTCATGCAAAAATGTATAGATACAAAAATTATAACCATTTCCTCTCTCTCTGGCACACAGAAACTAACTTGCATGTAAGAATTAAATCAATATTTTCAAGGTGTTCAAAATATCAAATATTATCAGGATAAAAATAATGTATATTTTTTCTTTATGTTAAAATGCATTCTTAATATTATACGTTTTATTTTGCATGTGGTACTTGGCTTGTTCATTCAAGATGAAGTTTCTGCTACAAGAAATAGCAAATAATATTTATTTTTTAATATCTCATTTTTGCTTACAACCTTATAGTACATTGCCAGATTCAATCAACTCTTTCTTGAGCTGAAGAATCCTATTTTTCCATGTATTTAAAATATTCTCTACTAGCCAAAAACCTTACAATGTTTTACCTTGTGTATATTTTCAGGAGGTGCCATGGCTTTAGACAGCAGAATATCTTTTTCTATACCCTACTTAAAGAATCTGAAATTTTACCAAACATGGAAAGAATTAATATTTAACAAGAACTTCCAATAATTCATTTCAAAAATGGTAATATTATCTTCATTCCATTATTAAATTCTCACTGAAGGTCTCAAAGGTATAAAATAATTTTGAATTTTTAACAAAATACTATCTTTTTCTAAATATTTATAGATTCTAAGTATTCTATTCTGCCTTCTCTGTTTATTACATACTTTTCTGATTTTCCTATTGGAAATCACACTTTTTTCTTATATTTTCCAGTTCTTCTTCAGAGAAATTTTTAAAATTTGCATGCATGCCCATCCATTCCTGTTGTCCACAGTATCTATCAAATAACAGTAAATAGGTTGATTATATTTTTACACAGTACTTGGTCCAAATAATTTCTTCTTCAGTTTATTCATCTTCAACTTCACGAAGATATTATTCCTTAAGATGGTACTACAAAGAAAGCCTGGAAAGAAATTGCCTTTGACTTGTTTGTATTAAACTCCAAGGTGAAGAAGTATTTTTGAATTTTTTCATCCATTTCCTTGAAAAGTCCTTTTCACTAGTTACCAACCAGCCCTCAATTTCCCTCAAGTGTTTCTTACAGAGCTGTGGAAAAGATTTTTTTCACTAGTTTTCACATTCCTCCTACATCTTCTGCCCCCAATTTTTACAGTTTTACTGTTTACTTGTCAGAAATTTTCTTCTTTTTTTATGTTTTACATGGTTTGAGAATTACTTCCACTTTTTGAAGGACATATTATACTTCTAATCTTCCCCTTTATTCTGCTATGTAAGCTTTTATTTTGTCCCTTTACTTTTCCTCTGAACTTCTATTATGATATGTCTCAAAAAGATTCTCTGACACTTCATTTTACCCATTCTGCTTCTTACGGATTTGCCTGTGTAGCATTCATATTTTTACTAAGTTCCCTTTCTGAATTAACTATGAATGCAGTTATTACCTGAGACAGTAAGTCATAGTGGTCTCAGTTTATGACATATGTTGCCTAATCTAAATATCTCTCTAATATTAAAACAGATATAAAATTAACTAAAGTACATAAATTGCAAATTCTTTTCTATAAAAATATCCCAGATTCAGTTTATTTTCTATTTATAAAAAAGATTAAATATATGCTGGAGTTTTATTAGGGTGATGCAGGAGAAAAGCAAAGTCAAGAGAGGAATGGCCAAGCAAGGGAAGATAAGCAAGGAATGAGAAGGCAGCTACTGTTGAGCTTCATTGTTTCCTCAAAGCAGAATATATTGGAGTATTTTTGGTTTGTAATTTGAATCACTGTTATAATTCCCAAACACTTATCACTTATTTTTTGTAGTGAAAAAAAAAATTCAGTTTCTCACTGTCTTTATCTGAGAAGCATGATATCCTAAAGACAAAAGCCAGGGGAAAAAAAAAAGTTGGAAGAAATAGAATAGATAATTTTGCCTACACATTGCATACTTGCTTAAACAACTACAGGTCACCAATGTGCTTGCTTAGCACCTCTGCTCAGGATACTGTGCTCAGGGACATCTGTGAACCAATGTCTGCCTCTGTGCCCGTCATTTCCTCATACCACCTCAGCTTTTTCGTTGTACTTCTCTGTCTGACAGATTAAGAAACAGCAAACCCCGTTTTGCACAGCTTGATTCACACAGGACTCTCGTTACCTATTCTCACAGATACACTCCCCTTATTTATTCTCTCCTCTGAGGAAACATCAGAGAAGTGACTCATGCACAGAAGGGAGCATCCATCCAGTTATTCTGGAGGGAACTGATAGACCTGCTACCAGTTAAACCATCAGCTCAGTTGCAGTTGCTTCAATTCAAGAATATATTCACAACATGTGGGAAGAATCATGAATCAGAAATTACTAAATTCAGAGCTATTACCGTGAATCATGCTGTCACCTCAATGCAGGAATTGTCATTCTAGTGCTGCTCCCAGCATGCAGAGAGTGAACTGTATTAATTTAGAAAAAAAAATGTCCTCTGCAGAGTGTGATTTTCATAAATATCTTAGACCAATAGGTGCCACCATTGCACTGTGACAGTCACACAAAGTCTGAAAGAAAAAAATGAGAGGAACTCTTTCTTTTCATAGTTCAGAAAATGCATTTTCTGGGGGAAAAAATAAGTAGGTTTGTTTTTTTTTTTCCCTTGGAAAAAGCAATTTTGGAAATGTAATTTTGTTGTTGGGGTTCTTCTTTTTTGTTTCTTTTCTTCCTGTCTTATTTTTTCTGTGTGATTTATTCTAGCTGCAATGTCACAACCTTGACATTTCTTTGTAATCATTCAAAGCCTTTGATCACAAGTATCCAAATGAATTAAGCTTTAGTAAACTGTGTGGATGTGCCTTTGTGTCATTTTACTGCTGAGCCAACACTACTACAGAATAACTTCATTTGATTAATTTCTCATTCCTTTGGTGACCTAAATAGGGTTGCTCTTACAATTCTTTATTGGATTTTTTTTTTTTTTATGGAAGTCACAATAGATATACTGTTGCAAGTTACAAGGTACCATGGAAAATTCTGTTGAGAACAGAATGTTTTGATATTGGTATTCCTTTGTTCCAAATGTAATGAATGGAAGTACAGGCTTTGGGTATATTACTGACTTCTGTGCCCATACTAGATTATGCTTCAAAGCCTCTGAGCAGTACGGTTTAATAGGTAAAGATTGAAGAGAACAGCACTCTTCACAGTTAGAAATTCTGGAACTTAGTTATTGATCCGCTTAGATGACCTTAGATCATACCATAGTAAATGCAATTTCTTCTCTTATTTGTAGGCAACTGTAATATGGTACTGAGAAATGGCTTATACACATATATTTGCAAAGCAAATTTAGATGATAAGGGAAGTTTCCTCTACTACCCAACTTGTCTGAACCCAACTTACTTTGAATCTCCAAGATGAGAAGAAAAAATCCATAATCAATATCTTTTCAGTCCTGATTTTTCAGTTCTTAACTCTTCTAGATGAGTCAGCAATTATTGAAGGTTTGTTTGTAATTGAAATGGATGTAGAAAATATGTTAAAGTAACTTCACTTTGTAGTAATTCCAAAATAATTTGCTAGCAGTAAATCAATACCAGTATGACCTGAATTACACTAAACAATATAAAGATGAAATACTTCCCTACTTTCTTTGTTTATTTAGTCTTATCTGCATGACTGTATTTTATTTGGTTTTGTTTTGCTTAAACTTGTAATGTATCACTAATGTATTAGTTGGAATCCCCCACTCAGTCACTTTCACAAGGCATAGGTATCTAGGGAGCCTAAGTTCTTCCCAGTAAACAGACCAGTTTTTCCACCTTTTCCATGAAACCACTGTCAGGGAAGAAAACAGATCTATAGTGTTCCACACCTTAGTGAGTCAATGCCATTGTGGTGAGGAGTGCCAAGGAAGACCTTAAAACCAGCCTGCTCTATTGGCTGGCAACAGTCCAAAAGAAGCACTTGCACACATCAATGCAGTACAATGTCTGGACCACTATGCATTATTAAAAAAAAAAAAAGTTAAATTAATAAAAATTCATTCCTGTTATATCTCTGCCTTATCTAAAATAAGCATGCCATATGTTATTGGTTGCCTTTTTTCCCAGTAAATTTATGCTAGCTCATGTATCTCTGCATTGTTTTCCCTACAGAAGGCTGCTTGGAAATATGTGCAACAGTAAACTAAACAGGGTAGGGGAATGTGCTGATACACCATTATTTTTATCATTTGCTCAACTACAAATTGGCAGTTTTGGTCGTTGTCAGCAAGCAGTACAGCGGCACGCCCCAGGCAGTGTCTGGCTGCAGCCTGGGGTTAGCTCAGTGTCCTGGTTTGACACTGGGCCAAACGCCAGGCACCAACGAAAGTCACTCACTCCCTCTCCCCTGCCACAGCTCGGCAGAGGAGAGAAAAATTTAATTAAGTGTTCATGAGTTCAGATAAGGACCAGGAGAAAGCACTCCAAGGGCAAAATATGTCCATCTTAGAGATACAAAGTGAGGTTATTATTAAAAATCAGAGGAGGATAATGAGAAGTAAAATAAGCCCTTAAAGAACACCTTTTTTTCCCAGCCCCTACCTCCTTCCCACTGACAGTGCAGACAAACAGGACATGGGGGTTTTGATCAGTTCATCATCCAAGATTTTCTTCTGCTTGGCTCAGGGAGAGGAATCCTTCCCCTGTGAGGCCATGGGGTCCCTCCCATGGGAGACAGTTCTCCGTGAACTTCTCTGGCGTGGCTCCACTCTCATGAGCAGCAGCCAAACCGCACCTGCTGCAACATGAGTCTCTCCCAGGGGNAGCCGGCAGAGGAATCTCGGCTCCAGCACCTGGAGCACCTCCTGCCCTCCTTCTCCAGTGACCTTGGTGTTGCCATGTTGTTTGCCTCACATGTTCTCACCTCCTCCTCCTCTCGGACTGGAATTAAAACTGCACCACCATGTTGTTTTGATTTTCTTCTTAAATCTGTTATCACAGAGCCATTACCATCATCTCTACTTGGCCCAGCCTCAGCCCGCTCCATCTTCAGAGCCATCAGGGATTGGCTTTGCTGGACATGGGGGAAGCTTCCAGCAGCTTCTCACAGGAGCCACCTCTGTGGCCCCCCTGCTACCAACCAAAAACCAGGCAACGCAAAATCAACATTCTCAGGAGGAACACCAAACCTGGGAGAGAGAAATCCAAGTCTAAAGAGAGGGCAACCTGAAATGTTTCAACATTGGCAGTCAGACTTTGGTTACAAAACATCTTAGTGCCACTGACATGTTTTTATTTCATATGAAATATTTCATGGTGCACAAACCTTCTTTTGTTTCTGTCAGCTAATATTTTCACTAAAAATACAGGTAGCTTTGGCTGAGGAACTTGCAGAATCTGCATCTATCTGTCAGCTCATACACCAGGAAAGGCAGGCATACCATCAGTAAGTGATAAAAAATCTCGGATGCAAAAGGCAAGCTTAGAGGAAAAGACGAGTCAATGAGGTGAGCAATCAAGACTATTTAATGCACCAGGCTGTCAGTTTTCTGTGAAGTCAGCTACACATCAAACTCCAGGATAAGGGTAAGAATGAAAGAGCCTAAACATACCAAAATACTTAACCTGGTCTGCTTTCTAGTTTGTGCTCTGGCCCAGGAAACCGATTCCACTGCTTTCATACTCACCCTTGCACCCAACTTTTCCTTCTTAATTTGCATACAGGAAACCATCTACTTTTTCTAAACCATCGAGACTTTTCTAAAATGTTACAGAGATATGCTTTGGTTGGGTATTTCTATGTTTTTTTCTACTAATTGCAACAACATGTCATAAAATAGTAAGCCAGGAAAATCTACAGTGTGTTTCCAAACGGTACTTGCAGTAAACCCCATAATAAACCCAAATCTTTTGTTTGTTAGTGTTTTGCAGCATTAAATGTTGCTGCAGAACAATTATAGAAGCCTCTCTGTCCTCTTTCAGCAACGTAATTATAGCTCTTCTAGTACTGTGTTGTACACCCAGGATTATCAGCTCTGGTTCCTAAAGAGACAGTAAGGTTA
>WAAE01001200.1:0-13490 GCA_013400495.1 Nicator chloris
CCCAACCCTAGCAGGGGAAGACCTTGAAAAACCTTACATAGAAGTGACTGGATCTGAATGCTTCTGTGTGTTTATGGAAGAATAGATAAATATCCTTCATTCAAAATGTTCAATCATCCAAAAAAATTCCTACTGCTTAACCACAATAAGTAGAATCCTCATCTCTTCCTTTCCTGGCTTTTTGATGTCACTGGTTCAACCATCAGTTATCTACTTGGTCCCTTAAGAGGAAAACCAAAACAATAGCTGGGTCTTTGAGACCTTACTTGTGGTCCCAGTATGTCCAGTTCTTGTCTTCCCAATGCAGAACCTAAAACACAAACTGAAATACAGGAAACTGGGATTAAAGTTAAAGAAATATTTTCTATCTCACAATCTCAAAGTGATCACGATTTTGCATTTTGTTAGGAGAATACATGCAACTGACTGTGGTAACAAGGTCCTCTATCTGTGTAAATTCTTTTCTTTCCATTCAGCAGACAAGGTAAAGAAAACAGGCAAAAAGCCCCTCTGAGTTGGAGCAAGCCAAGTGACACTTTTGTAAATCCTGTAAAAGAAATAATGACACTTTCCACAAGCCAGCTAAAGAAACAGACCTTCATCCTGCTGATCAGTACAAAAACCAAAAGAGGAGAAAGATATTCATCTGGAGGTTGTAGTGTAGCCTGTATGGGTTTACACTTCACTGTCCTGTTTTTCATCTCTTATTAAAGAAAAAAAAATATATCCAACAAAGCCTTTGAATTTTCTGAATATGACATTGATTTTGGAGAAAAATATTCAGAACAAAAATTACCATGAATGAGGAAGGTAAGAGTCCTGATATGATTTCAGAGAATGATTAATAATTTACACAAAGTAAAATAATGTTAGCAGTACACCCAGCACAGAGTACACAGATTAAGCTTCAAATGGCATCAGACAGAAAATCACTTTGTTTCCAGTTTCTGAGTGTGGGAAGAAGACATAAGTGTGAAATAAACTGTTTGTTCTGACCAGTTGAGAGATAGATCAGTACCCATTTTAGCCTTTCTAAACCAAAACTCTTCATCTAATGAAGAAATGAACAAACTCCTTTTTAACAGAACTTAATAGACAGCTTAGACCTATTTTCATGGACTTAGTTTCACATGACACACATTCTACTCCAGTACAACAATAGAATTATAAAACTAGATTTTTTAATTACTATTTTATTCTTTTTTCTGGCCAAAGTATCTATTATGATCTCTGCTGTGGTCTCTTCATCACTGAACAAGTATGTTTGCTTGCATGAGTTCCATTTCCATCTTAGAAGACAGAGACAAGAATGATCAGCATTCACAGTCCTTCTGAGCATCGTATGTCTGACAATTAGAACAAAACCAGATGTTAAATAAAGTAAAATTCAAATTTCTTCTCATCCAAGGTTTCTGGTAACAAAAATAGCACCTTTTCCTTTCTCGTATCCTGTGCAAAGAATGCACTTGGAGTTTAACGAATTGTGCAAAAAATCTTGTATAATTTCACTCTCAAAGAGTGAATTAAACAAGCTGTAGCATTATATCCTTAATCTATGGACCTGTGTTTAAGCACTTCAGAGTCCAGGAGACGTTTTAACAGTTGTAAATATTTCATAAGTTGGTTTCCTACTTAAAGCATTACTTTTTTACATCAAAGAATATATTTATGATAATCAGCAAAGATAATACCTTGAACTAGTAGGATGATCAGGATGAAATAAGAAACTAAAACCCTGCATTATCTATCCAGAAAATAATCAGGTCCTAAATTCACACATTACACTTGTTTATGTGAGTACCTAAACATGACACCATTCAAATACATTCACCTATTTCGACTTCACTTCAGATGCTCACTTGCATACTAACAGAAATATTATGAAAGGAACAAACAAAGTGATCACGAGTTGCCCACAGACATTAGGCTGCAGCAATATGAAGCATATTCAAAATGTTTAAAATTCAAACTGTACAATTTTCCAGTGCTTACATGATGTGGTGTTGGGAGTCTTGTCATTTCTTTGCTTATGTTGAATGCTAATACTCTGAAGAAAATTAGTACTAATGAATATTCATATAGGAACAAGCAGCTGAAAAGTACCTAAGTCACTTTACAGTTCATATAATATCCTGGACATAGTCCTGCTTTTTCATAACCTTTAGAATCACATCTACATCTTGCTGTGTTGAAAAATATATTCTGGAAGAGTAAAAAAAAAAGGATTTTTTTTCCATAGTCCAATATTTACCATACTGCTCATTGTTTTTCCAATTGTGTCGCAGGCATACCCACAATTATTCTAACTAGTATCCTGAATTGATTAACTATGTTATAGAGATGAGAAAAAAGCCTCTAGGAATGAAAAAAATGAGGTAAAGCAAATCTAAACAGAGGCGGGTTTTGTACAGTTACCATATCAATGGATTGAATCTTTTTCTTCTATTTTTTTTTCCCTTTTTCTAAAAGTATATTTAAAGGTAAACAATAAGATTGGAAATTTTAGTAAGCAATTCAAACCCTCTACAATGCTCAGAACTTCAGTGATTGTGATGAATTAATTGCCAAGTATCTTAACATGAGATGAATTTGATACAACTTTGTCTTCAAATACCTATTGGGTGCTGATAAGGAAATCTGTTGCCAAAAATATTGCTAAATGTTGCAAAAACAAAACTGTTGCAAAATTGTCAAAACGTTGCAAATTATTGCATCGTTAGTAAGTTTGGGCCTGTCCTTCTACAGAAAACAGATGAGGATCCATGAGATAATATATCTCTTCATGCTCTTCTAGGGTTATAACAGCTTTTTTAGAATGTCTCTCAATTATATATTTGGCAACATTTCAATCAGTTTTTCTATTTAAATTTTAATTATATGGCATTTTGCAAAAAGTAAAGTGTAAGTAAAAAAACACCCAAAACACAGATGTTATATGAAACCCAGAGAAATCTTTGGATGTTTTTCTTCTGGTGACTTACCTTCTAGATTAGTACTGGAAATTTCCCTACTAGTGTATTTTTTTTTCCAATTTCATCCTTTTTCCTTCATATTTGACCAGCACAATTGTGATGGCTTTTGGTACAATAGGTTTAGGCAATTATTCTCACATTATTGTAAGGGCTGTCTGAAAATGAGCATAATTTTTGTTCTTTCCCGCATCACTTCTTTAACAATGTTCTGAAGGGTGGAAATTGGTGTGCACTAAAATATTCAAGTCCTCTAATTTAAGACGTTTTTGTCTTGTATTTGATTAAAAAACCTGGTAATAATAAGAGGGGAGACACTGTAGCTGTAAAGACCACAACTTCAGAGTAAATCATGTAGATTACTCCCTGTTGGAAACAATGTCTTTCTAGAATTCCTTTTATATAATTTAGAATGCATGTGAAGGAATACCAAATGTGTGTGAAGAAGAAAGAATCTTTCTCAAATTTAGCTCATTTTGCATGGAGTGTTATGTACCCAGTCTCAACACAACTATAATTGAATTTAGCTAAATTGAAATGGCATTCTCCTAAATAGAGTCACCTAATCTGAGGAGTCCTTTTCATCTTATGTGCAGGGTCTGAATGCAACGCTTGTGGAGTTTTCTTTTATTAAAACTTAATGTACATTCACTAATGTAGGTTTAAATGTGGCTTAATTATTAATCAAATATATTTCAGCAGCAGGAAGGCCAACATTCAAAAAAATGATTAATTGAAAACTTAATTAAATACTTCAAGAGATCATATGAAAGTGTTCTGATAAAGTTTCAGGTCATGCAGTTTGCATCTGAATCTGAGTAATGAAAATTAAGAAATTGATCCAGAAGCCTTTGTAGTCAGTGACTGAAATTACCCCAAAGCTACTGAAGAAAATCTGTCTTTGAGTATTTGCAATTAAGTTTTCTGGGAGAGCTTTACATTATCTGGATTATAAAAACAAAGATTTGGCTTCACCTGACCATTCCAAATTGCTGAGCTTCTGTGTTTCCTGTGCTATAGAACAGCACTTTACAAAACTTTATCCAAGACTCTCAGAAAAAAATATTTTCCCACTCTAACTGGAACTGAGGCTAAAAGATGTAAAGATTGTTGGTTTTAAGTAAATTAAATTTTATGTTTTACATACTTTATTCTGCATGGTCACAGCATACTGATGGGCAGCAACTCACACACCTTCTGATTAAAACACTTCCAGATTGTAAAACCAGTCTGATCCATTCACAAAAGAAAACATTTGTTTAATTATTTTCAATTTATGCCACTTTTTTCCTGACCCACAGGTGGTTCATATCATGTATGATGTAATTTTGATTTAGCACTGTTCCTAGCCATTCTGGATGAATGATCCTGCTGATGGTTTGTTTTAAAATCAGTTACAGAGGGTTGAATTAACACTGAGAGCCCTGTATTCGATTATGCTGATGTGTGACCTTCCTACATAAAATCTTCAGGACAAAGATTAATTTAGTACATAGAAAATAAATCCAGAGGCAGAGAAGACAAAAAAAGGAAGACACGGCAAGAACACTTTACCAAAAGCCTTGTCAACATGTAAAACAAAAAAATGAATTAGACTGCAGATGTATTTTTCATGGAGATAAGCTGGGATGGGAGGTGGAGGTGGGAATGTAGCACACACATGGCCATATATGTAAAGGACAAGGGGTCATAGCCCCAAGCTGCTCATTTCTCTTTTCTAAAGTAATGCTGTGGCCCATTTATTCTGTCATAATTGTTGACACGAATTCATCAGCTCTGGCAGTACAAACCCACCCACAACACAGGGTTTGAAGAACATACTTTACCAGACTGCTGGAACTGTGTGTATTCTGTGCCACAGTGGGCTTCAAGTGCCTTATTAATGTTCATGTAAAGGTGGGATATATGTCCCTGCTGGCTGTTATTAAGGTCATTTTCATAAACATCTATGGATTTTACTTTTCCAGTTCCACTAAGCAGCTCATTAAATTGTTGGATTGATTTCCCACTTCTGCCTGGTTCTTGCTCCTGTATGCCTTCATGTCTTTCTCTGAAGTATAGAAAGGAAATTGCATGATAAAATAAGGAAAAGAGGAATACTGTAGCTTGATTTCCACCGCCAGCAGCAGCATATTATACAGCTACATACATCTGAGCCACATTTATGAAAATAGAGAAATCCGTACCTAATACAGAGAAAAGCTCCTCAACTATATAACCTGTCATTCAAGAGAGACAACTCACATTCTTACTATCAAGAAAAGCCAAAATGAAAAAGTGTTTCGTAAATAGATTTTTGATGTCAAGCTTACAAGGAGATGATATCACAGTATCTTTCAGTTATATACAAGGGTGCCTTAACAGCTGAGACAATGCAGCCTACCTTGCTTCTTATTTCTTCAGCTATACTGAAGCTCTAATTTAACCTTCTCTGTTTCATTTGAAACAAAACCAAGCACATCATCAATCTAAGAAAAACAAACAAACAAACCTCAAAAGACTAACACACCTGAGAATGTGTGTAATTATCAGCTTTGTCTATTCATTGAAACTATTCTGTGTTCTGCACTCCTCATTACTATTTTTTCAGGAGTCTTCACCAACCTATAGATTTCGTTCCATTACTGGCCTCATAATGGCACAATTATCTCTCCTGAAATTAATGTCTCCATAGTTTGCCCTAATCTTAGTTTGTATCCTTAGAAGCACAGACTATGTACTGACGTTCAGCTCTAAACTTAATAAAAAAGAAGACTCATGTTAGATTGGACTCTGCCTGGAGAGAGTCCCATTCCAACAATCCTACTGCTCTTTAAAAACACAGTTTTAGAGAACTAGAGTGACACCATCTTGACAAGCATCCAAGCCCTCCCCTGTGGAGCTGTTCTTCAGTCATTTCCTCTCTGAAGCATCGTATTACTCGGATCTCTGCAGCAGAGATCTAATAGGCTGTGACTACGCCTTTTTATCTTCTTAGCTGGAATAAATGAATAATTTATAATACATAAACGATTGTTATGATGGATTAGGAAATAATAATTTGTAATCAGGTCTCATCCAGGTTTTGTATTGTCTCCTTTTGTGTCCTCTCCTATAAATCCAAGAAAAGTGTGGAAAAAAGGTGTGTAAACTTATCCATTTGTGTCTGTTCCCAAGCATAAATCCTGACTGCCCAAACAGTCCCCTGTCTGTTTGCTTGCTGTTTGCTTCCTCCTAAACCAGAGCAGAGAGTACATATGACCCTTAGATGCTCCCATCCGTAGCTCAGTAAATTGTCCTGTAGTTTTGCACTCTGCTCTGTAGTTTTGGCTCCGGCTGACGGCAGTGGGAGCAGTCACACTGGACTGGCATCCACAGAGGCAGCCCTGCAACCACCACCTCCTTCAGCGAAATCAGCCTGGCAGTTGTTCAGAGTCTATGTACCCACCTGAGGCTGCTGGTAGGCGGAGCACGGTAGGGCTCTCAAACATCAAGCAACTGATCACCGATTTTCCTGACTCCCCAGGGAGCCTCTGAAACATTTGCTTCACATGCACTTGTCAGCTACATCATCTCACATGAATTTTGCTCTGAATGTTCTCCCATCTCCTTTGGTCTGTCATGCTGTCTGTTGATGCATGTAAGTGCACAAACCATGGAATTTTTCTTAAGTAACATTCCCTTATCTCAGTGACACCTTTGTACATGATATTCAATGCATGGTAGAGGCAGTCGTCTACAGCTGTTTCTTTTTTATTTTTTTTTCCTTTTCCTTCTTCTAACAATAAACTACTTTTTGGCTTATACAGTTTTCATTTAATGAAGTTCTGGGATGATATGTAAAAGGCAGGAAACACTGTATAGGTAACAAAAATGGCAAACATGAAGAAAGTCTATATGTTCCTACTCTTGCTTTACTTACACCTTTTATTAACCCTCTCACTAACATCCCCCTATCTTGTACCTCTTGTGGCCTACAAATCATTCTTGCACTCGATCTCTTTTAGAAATCCTCTGCCTTAATCTGTAAATGCCTTTCAAAGTACCTGAGTCAGTATCTTAATCACTTAACTCCAGTCACTTTACTAGCTTAATTCTTTTCAGAGTAGTTTGCTTCACCTTCTTCAAACTGAGTCAATCCAAACTGATTTCAGAAAAAGTCAAAAAGGAGCTGCACCCATGCTCCAACTTTTCCATTTAAAGTTTTCCAACCACTTTACATATGCCTTGTTTAGTTTGTCATTGGATATCTGGACACTGTCATAAGCCTCATTTTCTTCAAGTTCTTTTTTTATCTCACCCACTGCTGTAATTCTAATGAACATGTCCTTAGGCTAAACACCTTGTTGCTAGAAATAGCTGCCTTCCAAACAAATAATTTTCAAACATCTTGCTTTCCCTTTCTGAGCAGTGTGCAGTCTCACAGCACTTACTTTCATCTTTATTTTCCTTCCCACTCCCCTTCACTACTGTCAGTCTTTTACTGTCAGCTTTGACCTGAAAGCTGTGGCTGTCAGGACAGAGAAATTAAAATTCATTCACCTGCAAAGGGAGGTAGAGCAGAAGGAGGAGCACAAGGCTGTATTTCCAGTGAGACCAGTATTCCCAGTTCAAGCAGGTTATTAGGTTTTATTGCTTGTCTTATTTTTTCACATCTTCAGCTTCTGTTTTACTTCTCTTGTTTCATCTTTGACGTTTATCAAGCAAGGAATAAGAGGTCAAGAGTTTTCACTGTGTGTTTTATTGGGATCCAATTAAAAATTATTATAAACAATTTGTGAGTTTTTACAGCAGTGCTGCCACTGAATTTTGGTTTAATTCACAGAATGATAACCTCCTGTAGATTGGGTTTCAGTGGTTTACGGGGATTTTTGGTAAAATGTTCATCTTCAAAACATGAAACAACTTCATTTCCTTGTTCCTTCAACTCTCTAGGGTAAAGAACAAAATTTGCATCTTCCCAGTGAATGTAGCTGATACAGAATTCTCTCTGTAATTTTTAATAGAGAAAACATGCCATCCTTAAAGGAAAGCTTAAATTTACCACTTCCTGTAAAGTGATGTATAAGTAGGTAGGAGTTATTCTCATTTATGGACAACTCTCCAATCAAGGAAGTTCCCATCAACTTTTAAATTCAGTTTAGAGCAATTTTTCTGTGGTCTGGAATATTAATGCTTATTTCTGTGATGATTTTTCTCTAATGGAAGGAATGCGTTCTTGCTATGTAGCCACTATTGAAGGAAAATTAGGGGGAACAAACAAACAAAGAAAATACAGTGGATGAGGTTAAGATAATGAAGTTTTATTGCATCCAGCTCTGGGGTCTCAGCACAGGAAGGACATTGACCTGTTGAAGTGAGTCCCAAGAAAGCCAAAATGATTAGAGGGCTGGAGCACATCTCCAACAAAGACAGGCTGAGAACTGGGATTGTTCAGCCTGGAAAAGAGATGGCTTTGGGGTGACCTAACTGTGGGAAAAGCAAGCCCATCTAGGTCCATCTGAACTGAATTGTCTTTGCCCTTCTTTTAGATATGGAAGCACATTCTAATTAAATTGTTGGTGGCATTAATTTAAATAAACTCTTAATTCTTGATTTTGAAAAAGGTGTCTTTCTTCTTTTATCCAAAGTAGTTTGCCCCAAATTTTACCTGAATTCCTTACAAGCTGCCAGATTCCATTTTAAAAAGTACACTTTTTTTTTTTTTATAGTGCTTAACTGTTTGTCTTAGATTGATTTCCCTGTAGTGGTCAAGACATTAAAGGACACTGTACTGAAGTGGTTTATTTATCTTAGCTTTAAGATTTGTTCCCTGTTACATACAATTTTCTTTCTGCTTCCTTTAAATTTTTTAATTAATTTCCTTTAAAGAACACACATAATGTTTGTGGATTTTTTCCCTCCAGTGCTACCACTTTATTCATCTGTATGTGCCTTAACTGTATTTCAAAGGGAACTAAGCTAGAATAACTTCCCTCACAAAAATTCGGAATTCTTTCAGTGTGAATATTAACTAGTTTTGCTCACTTAATATGCTGCACACATACAACAAAAAAACAAACAACTGTCACCTCTGACTCATATTTACACATGCCCTTTATTAGTATTTTTAATGCAAAATGGCTTAAACAACATGTTATCAGAGAAATCAAACATTAAATTTGATTAATAAATTCTTTTTTTTTACATAATTCCTACAGTATTAAGAAGAAAAAGATATCAATAAGGGCTACAGTAACTTGTTTGTTTATATAATGTATTTGCATCAACATAATGAGTTATTTTGCAGTGAATTATGACTGGACAATCACTGTTTCATGCTGAGGAAGTGATCACCAATGGAGCTTATGCCAAGGTATTCCTGGCAGTCCTTAATATTAAAGCTGTAGTAAAGAAAATATATCATGTGCATTTAATTTTAATCAATCCCTCATATCTACAAATATGTACATTTACATGCCCTTGCATCTCACTACAAAGCTAAATATTTACAAAAATAATGCATATTTGTATTTAGAGCTAAAGTCAAGTCATCAGTTTTCTCCAAATGTGACTATGTTCAGTCAATGTTCATGTCTTATTTAACATTCACCATTAAATGCACATATGAATTTCATTGGTGAAATGGAATGCATATTACAGGTTACACAAAAACCTTAAATATGACAACTTACCTTTACACACGTGCAAGTCTATCTTAGCAAACATGTCTTTTTTGTTACTTAAGACTAATGGTGTTGTGAGCATTTTGCTATTGAATTTAAAGTTGGAAGGATTTGACAGTGAAAACTCTTTTCATGAAAGACTTGAAAGATTAGTCTAAAGTTCCTTTTACTTCATCATTAATATCATCTTGATTTTGTAAGTCTTCCTGAACAGCAATGGGAGCTACATCTGTGAATTGTAAGACCTAGCTATTATAAAGTCATTAATTTTAATCCCCCTTAGAAAGGAGAGATTACTCTAAAGTTAAATCACTGAGCCAAGCATTTGGTTCGGTAAAATTAAATCTCCAATAAATATCTCTCTGGTGGTTTAACCTAACTTTAAATAAATTCAATTCAGACTGATTATACTCTGAAAATAAGTGATACATATGAACAGGGGCAGGATATGAAACACAAAAAACCCCCAACTGCCATAAAGATGGCATGCCTAGACCTGTATCTCTGGCTTCAAGCGATCCACAAGCACTAGAATATGGATTTAATAAAAAAGGCAGTGGAGCACTGACAACTTCTGTCATTCATTAATAGATGAGACATATATTTTCTCCCATGTAATCTAAACATCTGTGGTTTTTTCCTGGCTGAAAAATAAACATGGTAAAGGTTAAATTCAATAGGGAGGCTTGCAGAACAATAAAGCCAAACCCTCTTTGTACTGCCCAAAATGCAGTGATTATGGATGAAGGCTCTTATTCCTACTGTCCTAGTAAGGTAAGGCAGCCAGAATCCAGATCTTCTGTTTTTTGAAGAGGTTTTCATAGAGAATCCATGTAAGGGGGATTCAAGGAGGGTAGGGGAGGATCAAGCACGGGGTTTTACCCCTGTTTCTCTGCAGAAGTGAAAAAAATTCTGATTTCAGTTGGAGAAATCATCACTGAATGGAAAAGCTAAAATATCTTGGTGAAAAGATGAGTTACAGCTATAGAATTTAAAGCCATATAGGGAATCTAAAATCAAAGAATTGTAATTGCACAATTGAGTTGCTTCAGACACATATGTTTGTGAGGTTTTATACCTTATATACCTTATTCAGTAAATATATTCATTGCATTACACTGACCATAATAGAAAGTCTAGAATTTGAAATATGTCATTTGTTTTAGGGCAATTGCCTATAAACAGCTTTTTAGCAGTAGCTTCTTTTTTCAGACATTTGAACTACAATCTGTACAACTCCATGACACTGACACCATCACTAGGGAATATGTTCTGGTACTATCCAAAGACAATTCAGAAGTACTTTTTCTAAATTGTGTGCAGTGCTATTAGAATTATTGTCAATGAAACCAAATGTGCTGGTGTGAAGAGAACATCTCTTCCGTTAACTGCAGTAATTGTAATTTGCATGATGACTTTTACTTTCAGATGTAAACGCAACGGCTCACTGAGGTTATCAGGTAATTAGGCTTCCATTTTCATGTTACAAGTGCATTTAAGGGTCCAGACAAAGATCTGAATATAGGTACTGAGCACAAAGAAACGCAGAGTTTCTGCACCAAGAGACTTACAGACTATAAAGGAGAGGAAGAGAAATGGAACAGAGAGATAATAGTGGGAAAAAAGTGAGCAAATGCTCATAGTGGCACAGATCCAGGAATAAAATCCAAGTCCCCAATACCAGGCTCCTCCTGTCAAAAAGTATGAGCTGCATCCTGTAAAACTTCATCCATCCTGTTAATACATCAAAACTTATACATTAAACATATACATTGAGGACACAGAATACTGGTTACACATTTATTCATATTTTCTGCAGCAATGGTATTTTATCACCCATCTTTATACTTAACATCTTGTTTTTATCAAACTTGAACTTTGCCTTTCTGAAAGACAGATTTGGTGACAGGAACGTGAGGTCTCCTTGCTTTCTGAAGGTCCGTTCTCTGTACATTCAAAAACCCCAACTTACACCAGAAAGAGCAAGGTTCCTCAAAAAGATATGACATGAAATAATCTATAAAACGGTCCTCTAATCAAGGTCCTCTTTGAAGGACCCCTGAAGCAAAGAGTCCTTCCAGTTATCATAAAAATAAAACTCTGACTGTCTCTCTCCCTTAACATCCCACTGCAAGCAGAGATACTGAAAATAAGACTTTCTGTCCTTAGAAAATTCTGGAATTTTGAGTAATGTTTCACAGATGAAAAAAATCTAGACAACATTTCCGACTTTTTTCTTACGTAAAAAGTCTCAGTAAAAATCAGTGAACTAAGATATGGGTCTTTGTTTTCCTAGAAAATAAACACCTAGAACAAATTATCCATTGTTTTTGGTCTTTAAGGACGTACACATTACACGCAGGTTTATGTCAAGTAATTGTGACACATGCATAAGAATTTAGTATGTTGTCTTTTAGAAGACTTAAACCACACTTCTAGCTTTGGAAAAACCCTAACAGATATGAATTTACAGGCATTAACTTTGAGAGCACGGGTCAAGTTTATCTCTAGCAGCTTCAAAAACAGACAGTCTTATTTTACTCATAAAATAAGATTCCACATTGACTCAGAGATGACAACAAACTCAATATTCCTCACTTCCAGATGATGCTGGCAATCTTGCCATTGCATTTCCAGACAGAACTCTTGGTGATGTTATTGTTAAGTCTTCCTCTTATAAGACCTTCCCAAAAATAATAGAAATGAAATAAATTGCTGGAATAGGAGTCTGTTCCAGTTTACAATAGCTAATCTAGCCCAGAGATTTGTTAATTCCTTTCTTCTTCCTTTCTGAAGACACTTGTTCATATCATCTACATCTACTGTGTAATTCAGGGGTGTCCTGGAGGCAGAGTTTGAGACCAAAGTTACCTGTATCACTTCCTTTCAAGAGATCTCAAAGGCAGCTTAGCAGGTCTTGGAAGGGTCCTCTAGAAAGCCATTCCAGTGAAAAATGGCATAATTGGTGAAGTTAATAAAATTATTTATTCATAAGCCACACTGAAAGTATGCTCAGTTCTGAAAAAATGTTCAGAAAATCCATTTCTTTTTTGGAGTGCATATTTTTTCAGTGAGTGATTGTTTTAAATTTCTTATATTTTTACATATGACCATTATCTTCTCATTGCTTGAAACTTGCCATTGAATGAGATATAATTGTAGAAAGACAACATACTCAACAAACTTCTGTAAAACAGCTGTTATAATATGTTCCTTAAAAACCCAAGGTAAGAACAATTATTTTAGTCAATGTATAGTATTTAGGCAGTAAATTAAATTGTCTTCAACTTCCTGTTACAGATGTAAATTTTTATGAGCTTGAGGGTTTTATTTTTATTTCTTATGTATCACTTTTCATGTATTTTAAACTGATCAAAAGAGAAATGGGAAACTGTAGATCTAATAAATACTATGAATATTCCCAATGGATTTCCATTGTTATTTAACACAGATATTTCAGTAATTGTGATATATTAAGAGAATTTTTTACTAAATGGTTTTGCAAAAAAATTTTCATTTTTTATATGAGGAGAGGTAGATACAAACTGGCCCATGGAAGAGGGCATTTAGGAAACTCCTCAATCTGTTTTAAACACTGAGTTTTCCCAGTACCTTAAACTATCAGGATAGAGATTTGTATATTGGAAATTAGATTCATGAATCTTGTGTACACACTTGCATAGGTGCACACATAAAAACATGGATGATTTCCAGAGGAAGCAGCCAAAATACCCTTCATTTTAATGATTTTGCTACTTCAGATCAGTTGTATTCATTGTCAGATGAATACAGTCTGTCAGATGTCAGTCTGCCTCAGAGGAGGATACAGCAACAACCCAGTAAGTCTAGTGGTAGCTCTGCCATAAAAAAAAAAAAA
>WAAE01001207.1:0-12010 GCA_013400495.1 Nicator chloris
AAAGGGAATCTAATTTTACATTGGATATGTTTCTTCTGCAGTAGGCATCATTACAGTTAATTGCAAGCACTAAATGGAACACAAGACTGAGTCTGTTTTGCAATTTTGACTGCTGCATTAGCATTTATATTTGATTCAATGTAAATGATTTTTCATTTTGAATATATGCTCCTCACTTTTTATCCACATGCGTATTGCCAATGAATCAAGATGTGAACTAAGTGCCAATGGTAAACTGCAATAGCTCAAGAGGTTATAGCCTATTGTCATCTCTGATCAGAAGTCTGGGTAGCTTGTTCATGTAATGAGATTTTGTTTCATTCAAGTTCAGAAAATCCTGGCCTACCTGGTTAACTTTTCACTGGGAAAATTCAAATTTAAGTCTCCACTTTAAAGAAAGCAAGCTGAGTATTGAAATCTCTCTACCAGGAGCACAAAATCCCTGATGATCACCTGAGCTACTGAGTCTTCTACCTCATCTTTCTGTGAGAGCTATTCAAACACAGCTTCACTGTTTAAAAGCAATCAATCTTTGGAGCAGAGACAGAAGTAATTAGTGGCGCTTATGAACAGAATTTTGTCTTACTCATGTCCAGCCACATCCCTTCTTTGCTTCAGAGCTTTGACCTCTCTGGTGTTATATATGAGCTGTCTCTATGGACGTATATACGGAGAAAATTAAATCTCAGGACTCTTAAATAGTGAGGGTAGCTATAGTACCTCACAGTAGCTGTATTAAGGAGAGGCTGTCAGTCTTCCAGTGTGTATTTATAATGCTGACAGTGGTGGTGGCTCCGACCTTTCTCATGTCAAGACAGAATAAATGACCCATGAAAGAAGTATATACTTTCATAGTCATTTGCAGATGGATCTTATCCAAAATACAGAATCTGAGTGTCTCTGATATTTTCAATATACAGAATCTGACTTTAGATCTTTATTTTGCTCAGTGGTTTGCAAACATTGCTGATTTTAATTTTCAGGATTTGGTTCTGAATAGATGTTTTTAACTGTAAAGCCATCATTTCTCCCATCAGTACATATCAATTCCTAGCTAAGCCTGCAGCTCCAAGTTAAATGCAACAATGCCTTACATGTAGAATTTATCTTTGATTTTAAAGAATACTAGATGAGGAGGGCAAACAAGTTCCTATTTCTCTCAGGTGCTGCTAAATCTAGATATCCTTGGTAATAGCTATGTCTAATTATGTGTTACTGCCTAATCCAACAAGCTGCCCTCATAAGCGCTTCTGGCAGCAGCTGTTATTAATTTATATGTTAATTTTCCAGTGATGTTGAAAATTGTACCCAAAATTTCTTACAATACATTTCCTTGAGCAGCCTTCTAATTTTAGATACCATGACTTCATTAAACTTGCAGTTTACAGTAATCCTGCGTAAGGTTTGATCCAAACCCATGAAAGTCAATGCATACCTTAATTTTAGGATATACAAGCACACATACACCTTCATACAAGAATTTTGGTGTTGGGACTAAGACATAAATATGACAGGAAGTTTTTGCAAGTGTTAGTACTTTACCTGTCACTGACATTTACCCCAAATTTGAGATTCCTGACCCTTTTTTACTGATTTCTGATGTCTCAATGCCATTTAGAAAAATATTTAATAAATACTAAATAGAAGAAAAAAAAATTAAAATTCCAGTACTGCCAAGCTTACTATTCAATTCCATATTGAAGTTTATATTTTGAAGTTTTATCTGTAATTCATTTTAGCATTTGAACTTTGACCTCTTTTCTTAATTAAAATGTAAAGGTTCATATGGGAGTTTAGAAAGAAAACAAAAGGCAGGCAAAAATATATAAACACATTAACTATGGTAATTAACTATTAACTATGTCAAATATAATTTTTGGGGCTGAGTAGACAATTACAATGTGAGTTCGTGAATTTAGACAGACTTAAGACTACTTTCTATTTGTTAGGGAATACTAACCACTGATTAATTTTGTGGTGTCAGGTATTTTCTACAGGAAGTTCTTTGGTATTATAGGGCCAAGCACCAATGGAACTTTCTCCTTCCACACTAAATCGAGATGTGCTTAGTGCAGCATTTTCATGATTTCACTTAAAATGTCATTTCTCTGTGTCAGCTTTCAGCATTTTATTATGAAGACTTATACTTATGAGTAATTTTTAAATCCATTTAAATGTAGGGTTAAAATATTGTGTGTGGAAATTAATGGCTAACATTTTATTGTGAAATTTCAAAACATATCTCTCCCTAGCCATGGTATTTACAAGCCCATACAGTGATATCAATGGGCACAAAAATATCTCAGAATGTCAACTACAAGCATCTATTTCTGAGCACACCTATAATAGTGCTATAATATTTTTCCTGTGAAATTATGCAGACTTTTTAATACTTATATGCAATACAAATATGATTTCAACATGGCATTAGAAAGCACAGTGGGAGAATCTAACTTTTAACTGGAAGCTCTGGCTTTTTAGTCCAGAATTCCTTCCTTCAACCAATACAGGATTCAATCATAAACTCTTTGAGGAAATATGATGGTGAACCAACTATCCTCCGGGCCTGCAAAATTTCTGAAAATATCCCCTGGAAAAAAAAAAGATGAAAAGAAATAATTCTTATATTCAGATTCAACCTAATGAACAATGACAGTCTAGGAAGCTTAAAAAAAATTGTGCTTCACTTCCTCTGGTAGAAACTGCCTTTGACCCACATGATTTGTGTTATATCCTGACCACAGCAAGGCCTGCCCCACAGATGCCCAGAGCTCTTCTGTTCTGCCTCTTATTCCAGCTTTCAGCACACCTAACTCTCTACAGGAAGAAATATAAGAGATTAAAGCTTTCATCCTAAATTCTGAGGAGGTCTCTTTTATATTTGAAAGAGCGTGACACATTGAAATTTAATATGTTGAGTCTGTCTCCATCATTTATCTTCCTGTCATAGTTGAGGCTTGGGTATTTTTTTTTTTTAAGTGCCTTTTCTTTACCTGTATTTGATTGTAAGAAAGTATTTAGTAATAAAGTGCATAGACAACCATGAATCAATGTCCATGGGCAAAAGCTCATTATATTAAATATTAGAAATTGTGCAGAAGAGAAAGTTAATAAACAATATCTTGCATAAGATCATAACAAAACAGATGCCTGAAAAAACAATACTATACCAAAAGTGGTCACAGAAAAAGAGCCATTTATCTGTAAATGAAGTAGCATCTTTTTTCATGTGGCACCTTCTTCTGTCACTCAGTGCAGCCTGCTCAGTATTGACATCAGGGTTCCATGAGGAACTAGTATCTGCTGTCAAAGCAGTAGTTACAGAACACCCTTCCCACCTCCACAGAGCCTCCTGCTATAGACTTCTGGGTACATGATACAAGGAGAGGAAAGAGTAACATTTGAAAAAAGGGGTGGTGGGAAATGGCTTAGCATAAAACCAAAACCTTAAAAACTCCTTCTACAGTGGCTCCCCAAAACAGTGTTTGAAGGTTGAATCAAACCAAGACCAGAATACCAGAAATACCAGTTCAACCTGGGCTGAGCAATGGTTAATAGACACCACTTTAGAAACAGCTATTTACATTTTATATGTTTTGTACTCACCTCTTGTCTGCTGGCTCACCAGGAGAGAAGACCTGTACTCACACAAAAGAATAAATATGAAATACGCTGAATATCATGGCTTTCAAAATCACCGTCATCATTGTATTTTCTAGTAAGAAGTGAGTAGTGAATGAGCTGTGAAATAGTTCAGCTTGCTGCTTGTTTCCTATGAAGTATTCACCAGTTCCTGTCTTTGCATTACTGCAACAGTTGTCGGGCTGTCTGGCAACAAGGAAGCTGACAAAGTGTTGGGAATCCTCTCTGCTGTTTACCCTGAGGGTGTCCACAGAGCAAAAGAAAAATGAGGGCTTTGACATTACTGTTTGACTTGTTTGTTCTGAGCAGGTGGCAATTACAGGCCACCTATCATTTTTCTTCACTCAAAAATACAGAGCACAAGTGCAAATGCAGTTAATGAGAGCTTAGAAACAGATGTTGTCTTTTTCCAGCTAATACAGTGATAGAGCTAACACCAAGAGATCCCTATTTTCATGCTAGGGCTACATAGCATATTCTTTATAAATTTATGTTGGTGTTGGAGGCATCCATGTCAAGGAAATTAAAGTATTACAAAGGTTAATTTGCAATAAGAAACAGAGGCAGTGTGCCTTTCAGGCAATGTCTGCAAAAAGTAGTTTCTGATTCAGAATATGGTGACTTATGTTGGACCAACTTTTCACCCTAGCCCCTTATTACAGGGGTAGAGGAGTCTTTCTCAGGTGTGAGTGTCTAGGATGTTACCACTTAACAGATGAAGCCAAGTTTGGGATTCTGTACTACTAATAAGCACTGGGCAGTAAGGTATCTGGATTGAGCAGGATCAGAACTAAATGATCTTAAGGCCCCTTTCAACCCAAATCATGCTATGATTATCATGCTATGATTCTATGAGTCTACGTCCTGGTGCACTAGTATATCCCAACTAAAATATGTTCAGCTTTTACCAAAACATTTGAGATATATTTTCTATTCAAAGAAGGAAAATACATTAATATGCCAAAATAAAGGACAAACTGTTTCAAGAGCAAATTTTTTTTTCCCAAAACTGGTATTCAGGCATGCAAACTCATGCTAGAGCATTTTCTTTTTTGGTTGGCCTTTAAGATATGAATGAAGATATGTCTGGCTAGAGACAGATATTCTAAGGTTTCTACTAAATCAATTTTCCTAAGGCATTTGAGGGGTTTTGTTAGATGTGTTTTCCTTTTTATTGGGGAAATATATATTAAAAATCTATTTTGAAAATAGTAAGGTAACAAAGTCTCCAAATTGCAGGAAATGACAAAAGCTACATGATCCATGCAATTTTGACATTTTCTATACTCTACATGGCAATCTCTGGTTATATGTTTTTATTTCCACAGGACATAATGCCTCTGTGAGGGAACTGAACAAATGGAGACGACAAATTGCTTAATTACAGAATTCTGAATTTCAAATACATTTTGAAAAATAAGGTCTATGTATCATTATCAATATAAGGAAACTAGAATTGGAGACAAGGCAGTTTCAGAAATCTCCCTTGCAGAGAGCACATGTAACATATTTAATCTTTACATGTAGTCCTTTCTCAAATGAGAGCACATTCTGCAGCTGTTGGCAACAGAATTGGTGTTTACACAAGCAGCAAGATACTTATATAAGAATAGATCAGCAACAGATTAAAAATATGGACAAGGAAAATCCAGCTATTTTGGGGTCCTGGGTACAGTAGACAGGTAGTGGGGAGAAGGAAAGGGAAGGAAGGAAGGAAGGAAGGAAGGAAGGAAGGAAGGAAGGAAGGAAGGAAGGAAGGAAAAGAAAGAAAGAAAGAAAGAAAAAGAAAGAAAGAAAGAAAGAAAGAAAGAAAGAAAGAAAGAAAGAAAGACCATTAAAAACTGAATTCATCTTTCTGAGCTGCAATACATAATAATCTTTGCCTATTTTCTACACTGCAGAAATTATAAGTCCAATATCCTTCCCTTTATGAAAAAATTCTGTAACTAATAAATGTGCAACTAATTAATCTACTTCAGAATGTTCTACAAAATACAAGTCTGTAAAAATCGTATCAACTTAATCAATAGAAGTGTATTTGTTGCACTTTTTTTACATGAAAGAAAATAGCTAACTGGAATCTTCCTGCTTATCTCACGTTCTCAATGACAGCTTTTCAGTGTTTATTTTGATTACAAGAAAAAAAATGTAAAGCAGGAGAAGGAACACTGCTATCATGGTCCACTTTAGAAGGAACTTTATTTCCTGAAGAGGGAGTAAACTGTAAGTGGCAAATACAATCCTCTTAGTGTGCTGTTGCTGAGAAACAAGCATCAAGGGAGATATACTGTACATGTCAGAAGGACAGGGGGGAAAAAACCCTGCAATGTAACCCACACATGCACTCTCCAAAAATAATTCTAGAGAAGAAACTACATTTTGCACATTGGGTGTGAACTATAAGCATCAGTCCAAGGACGTTGCAGGTCTGTAATTTCACAACATATCTGCATGCAGGAAACCCCCTTGTGTCCCCAGCACCTGCTGAAGATGCTTTACTCACTGTGCACAGCACAGTGCAGAAGGTGCTCAGTTTTGGCTGGCTCCCTCTCCAGAGCACGCAGAATTCAGTATCTGTGGGTGCAGGTGGGCTTGTCTGTCATGGCTCAGGCTGTGCCTGTCTATGTGTAGTGTGTGGGCGCTTCCCCTGCAAGCACCAGGGCAGAAAAATGTTTGGACAGGAGGCAGAAGCCAGCTGGGCTCATACTCTGGAGACTGCTGTTCCAGAGCCATGTGCACACAGCCCTGGCAGATCCTGCCTTATGTGTGTGATCATCATGTCACACCACTAATATACTTCCTTTTCTTTCTGCCTTCCCATCAACAAGACTTTAACTATCTTCCTCAATGTCTCCATCTCTGTACTTAAATGTCTTTCACAATCACCTTCCTCTTTCTGGTATTTGCTTTCTTAATATATAAATATAATATAAAAATTCACAAATAAAGCCTCAAGACACCTAAGAAAGCAAAACTTATTGTCATTATTTTATGTTTCCAATTAATTCAAAGGGCAAATTTATTGGAAATCAATGTGGTATATTGGAAATAAATCATTCAAGCAACATGAGAAGCTAGGGAAAAACAGCCCTCTTGGTAATTGAAAAGCTAAGTGAGCAGGTTGCACTGTTATTGATCACATAGGTAGCTTAAAGAATAGATTCATTCTATTTTGCTGTCTATAGCCTTTTTTTTTCCCTGCCTGTATGCCACAGAAAGTATTGTGCATGCATTGCTAAATGTATTTCCAATTTTCATTCACAATTTATTATAAAAAGATAAGGTTCTATTTTCAAAGATTATGCAGATTTTGCTTCTATTCTCCTTCTTCAAGCTCTTTTTCTTTATACAGTAGTTCACATGTAATGCATGTAACTTTATTACTGTGGCTAGTCTCATCTCCCCTTACATGGCCTGTCAAAACTTAGGGCTACTTAACAAGTGTAAATAAAAATAAAACTGCAAAATAGAAAATGCTGCAGTACACCTTTCTGACCACGGACAGGAAGATTTCTGTTTTCTGTAACCTTTTCTATTCCTTCTGGGCAGATTTGCATTTTCCTCTGCAGTAATGCTTGAGTGGATTTCAGCCTTGTTCCTCATTCTGACGAGTGTTCTCCTACAATCCCTTCTTGCTATGAAACATCATCCATGGGTCATCCGTCATGCCAGATAGGAGGATTAGTACTTCTTTAATCCTATTAACTTTAATATCAATAGGTTATTTTCACAGAGGCATCTTTGCTAAATCCTTTCCAGTGTGATGTTTAAAGTTATTCCTTGGCTGTTTGCTTTCTGTGTTGCCTGATGGGTGGGCAATCTCCTCAGAGGTGGGAGAAGACCTATCAGACACACTTTCAGCTTGATTTGGAGCAGTCACAGGAAACTAAATCTCTGACCTTCCAGAAAGGTACTGTCTGCATCCAACTGCAGAATCCAGTCTCTCTTAAATAAGCCATTCAGCTTTTGAACACTCCTAATCAAATGGAGGTGCATTGGCAGAACTGAGACCAACCTTTGCTCAGCTCAGCAAATAGTCTGGCAATTGAGGCAGGAGGAGGGGAAAGGTTAAAGAGGAGTGTTGAGAGTTTCTTTCATCTCAAGTAGAAGAGAAAATTCTCACTGACTGTTACATCCTGGATAATGACTTTCATCACCTCATGGAAAAATTCCTTCTCTTCCTGAAATATTACATTTTGTTTCATTGGCTTTTATTACAAGTGGCCAACTTTCCTCTTTCACATTTTAAAATGTTATTTGTCTAAACCAGGCTTGTGCTTTTTCAAACATGATTGAAACAAAAGAATATATTTAAATTTTATTTAAATAGATTTTTTAATATAATGGCTATTGTATAAAAATAGTAATCTGTTCTTCCTACTGTATTTACTTCACCCATATAGTAAATATCCACAGAATCCAAAGCTGATAGTACTTAAACAACAATAAAACTTTTTCACAAGCAGCTTCAGTATGTACCTATGAACTCATTGCAGATCTGTACATTACTTATGCCAGGAGCAGATGGTGGTCATTAGTTTTTCAATAATTCTTTCCTTTGATTTCATTTCAGATGTGATACAGATAATTTCTTTCTCAAAACTGAAAACAACATACAGCCATAATATCTTTTTCTTTGGCATGCAGTCTAATCTGACTAATGACTGAGATTTTTAGACCAGAGAGTTTTGCTTGGCTTGTATTAGATCCATCATAACTGATATCCTGGAGTTTTGCTTGTTTCTTGAGATCATTTTATAAGTCAGTAAACATATTGATTGTAAGATAAACTTATTTGCATTTCTCTAACAGTACAGCCAACACAATTCTAAATCCATTTACATTCTGGCACTATTATGTGAAAAGATATGATGATATGCATTCCGAAATCAGACATTTAATTCAAAAATAAGATGCTCCACACCTAACTCTGATTTAGCACACTTAAGAATTCTATTATAGCTGGCAATCTGTTATAAGTGTAAGACAGAGTGTAAGAAAAACAATGCAGAGAAATAAAAAAAACCCCAAACCAACTCTCCTTCACTCACTAATATCTGAGATTATAGGAGATGAAGGAAGAATTTGCCATTGACAGGAAAATGAAGTACTCCCAGTTTCTAAAGTTTAAAGAAAGGTAGAAGGAATATAAAATATCAAACTGTGAAAAGACTCTTTCAGCAAATTTGGGGTCAGGAATTGTATTCAATTTCGTGTGTCCCATTTGTTTCTGAGTTTTCTATTCTTTTCTCTTTCTGGCTCAGATCTCCTCTCTCTGTGGCTCAGGACATTAATCATTATAGTTCTAAACCAAAGATTTTAGCTAGATCTGCACAAAACTTTTGTAATGAAACTGGAGAAAGTCAGGCTAACCTGCTTTGGGCTTTTACTCTTGCAAGCAGCAAAGAGAAATTCAAAAGTAAGAGAAAAAATTGTCAAAAGGAAAGTGAGCTAGATGTTTCATTTCTGAGTTTAATAAAAAAAAATTCAAAAATTCAGATATCTGTTCATTTAGCAAATAGGTAAAATTATTTCTGATGCTATTTTTAAATGCTGTTTGTTACAACTTTGTACTGGAAATTACTGCCCTTATGGCAGTAGAGCTGTAGTCCTGGAACACAGGAGTGTGTCCTTTCCCTCAGCTCACTGCCAGCCAATTTGATCTGTAGCCATCTATAAATTGCCATGTGAACCAGCTGAAATGAGATTGCCTCAACCTCCAGTTGTGGGGCATAGCCTCACATTTTTATGCAGTGTTGTGTTAACAACTCCAGAAAAAGACATTTGATGTCTTCACTCACACAGTTTTGGTAACAGATAATGTAGAAAGGCACAATTCTCTGCTGGGCCTGCTGACACGTGCAGGTACTGCATGGAGCCTTCACACTGCAAAAAGCCAAATTTCATGAAGGAAAACCCTAAACAGAGATAAAATGAGGAACAGCTCTGTTGGAAGTAGTGACCAAATGAAAAGTGACAGGTTTTGGCAGAGCCCTGCCTTTCTGCAGCTGGTCACATTGTTTTGAGTCAGAACCATGTTCCTGGAAATTATCTGACATTACAATTACAATGAAGTTTTCATGGTCAACATTGTAAAACATAATTGGAGTGTAAGCTTCATCACTCTGCATTTGTGTTGTAGAGGAACATGAGGAAAGCAAAAGTTCATTCCAATTCAAACTATAGAGATAATCTTTTAGCTAAACTAGTTCATGAGGCATATAAACTCACAAGTAAGGGAACAACTCTGCATTTTTTTTTAAGTTTACATTTCCTCTAGCATGCAGTACAAATATACATACTATACATATATTACAAATATAAAATATACTGATATAATAGATATACAAATATAGTAAAAATGCTGGAATAACAGTACAAATACCACTGGTTGTAAGTGATTAGGGAACTTCAGAAAAAATACTAAGAAATCCAAATAAAATAAAATTTTCCTCCTGCTAGGTTTGGGAAAATGGCTGATGGTCTCAGCTGTTCTCTGTGGTGGGATCCTTGTGGAGTTGGCTGGCTGCCCTGGTCTCCCTTGTCACATCACACCCTTCCCATCCCCAAGCCCATCAGCGTCCCCCTACCAACACCTGGAAACCTGAACACAAGTCAGTAGAGACAACCAGAAAGGTTTTAAGGTGAACTTCATTTTACATGTTGTGTGAGGTGAACTGCACTGGAGAGGAATGTATTTCTCTTCCCTGCCTTTCAGAGAGACTAAGCAATTTGATAAGATGTAGACTTTCTTATGGAGATTATTTGAAGCTTGGTGAGAAGAATGTCATCGAGTAAGAACAAAATTAACATCTACATACAAACATTCAAGAAGATGAAAATCAGTCAAAGACACACACCTGTGGGCTGATAATGATTATAAACATTTTTTGTAACAGAAAATAAAATTATTTGTACTAGAAGTTGATTTATGTTTCAAGAAAAACTAAAGTGGCTTAATTTTGATTTAATTTTTGTGGCAGCATGTTTCATTCAGATGATAATTTTGTATGCTAAAGGTTATGTTCATTTCTCATAATATTCTGAAAAAAGACACTATCATTAAGAAATAAAAACTGATTGTTTCAAATAATTTATTGGTGATAATTTCTACTTCAAGGGAAATTTTAGAAAAAAATGATATTCTATTCTGATAAATATTCTGCTCCGCCAATACCCCCACAAAAGCTGGCCCATTCAGATATCTTAACTCAAAATACAAAAAGTAACATACAAAAAGAAGTCTAAAGCAACAAGAAAAAAGTGCTTGAGAGATCTGAAAACTCATTTGCTGTTTGCATGCATATTGAGACACATTCTAATTTATTAATCTTCATGGAAGAGGATATTTGAGTGCATACAAAAAATTACTTGATCATACTTAAAAAGAATATTTCATCACACTTACATAATCTATGCATTAGTGTTTCTCAAGCAATATTTAAAATGTTGCTGTATAGAGATTGCCTCAACTACATAATTTCACATTCTTTTTTTATGTTATCATTTATTAGTAATGTCTGTTAATAGAACCAGCATTCTTACCTGGAATAATAAGCTACAGAGTGTAAAAGTCTTAAAAAAATAAATATCTTGCTAAAAAAAAAAATCTAATTTTTTATAAAGCTATGTAATTTAACAGAAATCTAAACAAATTTTAATTTTGAGGTGACTAATATACCTAAGGAAAAGAGAAAAGACACAACAATGAGGGATATTCTGTCCAAACTATCAGTCCTAAGACATAATTCACATTTTAGTTTTGTGTAATTCTGATATTTAAGAGCTTCCCTGTTGACACTCTGACATTAGCACTCTGTAACAAGTCTCCTGGGAATAGGATCCCTCAGCAGTCATACACACCCTTTCCCAGAAATGCCAGTTTCTGTGCACTTTCCAGGCTGATCAAGCATAAAGGAAACTTGATGTCAGCTATGTCAAAGTGCTCTGCTTTAACTGCAAGTGACATTGTCATTTATGCCAAAAGGTTAAGGGTGAAAAAGGAAAAAAAAGAAATGAAGCAACTCAGTGCAAGATTTGACATAACAGCAAAAATGTTGGTATTCTCCTTTGTAAATCATTTCACATTTGATCCTGTTCCAACAACATTGATTTGAAGCAGTCTCAAAGCATGGACAGATGTCCTAAAGACAACACTAAGAAACAAAAGTCCTAAAGACAACACTAAGAGCTTTAGTATTTATGTGGACATCACTGAACTTCCAGAGAACATCAATATGTCCCAATTAGCCTCTTCTCCTTCTGATATTTCTTGGAAGGAGAAAATGGAGAAATGGTCACCAAATCTTCTAACTTTAATTAGAGAGAACCCTTCATTTTAATGTATATATGCTCCAGAATGTATATT
>WAAE01001224.1:0-13909 GCA_013400495.1 Nicator chloris
TATATTAAAAACCCCCTGACTTTGCTGTCTCTGGCATGAATTTACTCGTAGTATCAAACTCATGCTTTCTTTTGTGGAACTTTGTTGCTAAACTTTCCTCTGCATTGTTTCTGTATCACATCTGAACTGCACACAAGTCTTCCGCAACAGTAGGTGGAATGAAATAGACGAAGCCCTACCCACAGAGTCCAGTACCAAAACAGTAGTGCTACCCTTGCCTCCAATACTGAACCAAGCCCCAGGTAATTTCTGGACTGAAAAGGCCATCTGTTGGTGAATGCGAAAAACATGAGGTAGTTCTTTGGAAGATAAATGTACCAAGGCTCTGTGGTTTTAGTAATTTGGGTTTTTTTCTCAATTTCTCACTTGAAACTTGCATAAAAAAAGAAATAAACAGGAGCTTCTTGTGCAGTAAGGGTACCCTATATGTAAATGGTGATGACACTTCCTTTGTAAAATACTCTAGATTTGTGTTAGTGAAAGTGTTAAGATCAAAGTACTGTTTTTATTACAAGTCTAGTGCCTAGGGTGACTTCAGTTAAATAGAATAACTGATCCTTTTTTCCTTGCAACCTACTGTTCTTGAAACTTTAATCACATTTATATTATTGTTCCTGTAGCCTGTGTAGATATTCAGTAAGGCTTGAAAAGTATAGTCAATATTATTTGTCAATAGTTGTGTTTCTTGAAGGTATAAATTTGACCACTAAATAGGGCTGTTTGTCCTTTGCTAAACAGACACAGCTGTCTTTAAAATGCTAGCTGAATTTAGATGCTACTTGAGGTGTAACATAATGAGTTACACCATGCCTTCAATACTGCAAGGTGAAGTTAAAACAGCTGCAGAAGTAGACAGGCATATACACAGGAGGTCAAATCCATGGAATCACATTATAAAACATTGTTACAAGCACGACTGTAGAAACAGTTTGCTGTCATTAACCATACACAGCAGAAACCCATTGACTCCACAAGACATGGTTTAGAAAGAGCTAGAAAAAGGGAGAATCATCTGCTTCCCCATTTGTGTTTCTCCTCCTTCCCACTGTCCAAGTGGGACTAGGGACTGAATTGGGAGCCACTGAGAGCTGCTGGTCTTCCAGTGATGTGCTGGGCTGTGTTTGTGCAAGGCTGCAGCGAGCACACGGGGTGGGATCTGCTTGGAAGGAGCCTTGTCTAGCTTTAGGCTATAGTTTCCTGTATCTGTCACACCATATGAAACCCTAATTTTAGTGCTTAGGTTATGGAACGATTTAGAAACTCAAACCTGTGTACTCTTGCCCAATTTGCTTTTCTCTACAACTTTATTGCTCTGGTAACACGTATAGCAAATTCCTACATGGGAGCCCATGCATTTGTATACAGCAGTAAGGTGCATGCTAAGAACTGACAACAGAGCTAGCTTTATGAAAGTGCCTTGGAAGTGGGGGGAGATCTTTATTTGCATGATATATCTTACTGTCCTGCTTTCTAGTTGGTACTAATTGATGGAGAATGTAATTTGCAGTCTTTTAGCTGTTTTAAGTTCATGAGGGTTTGCCTGTTAAATTGTTCAGCCTACTGACTGCCCTTCTCTTATTAGGCATGGTCAGTACTCAGCTTGCCTCTCCAGTGATGTGTATACATTAGCAGCTCTCCTACAGGAACCAAAGGCTTGTCAATCACTGTGACCTCCTCAGCCCTCTAACAAGCCCAGCAAACAAGGCATTGAGGTCTGCACTGTTTTTTTTTTTGTTGTTGTTGTTGTTGTTGGTTGTTTTTTTTTTTTTTCTTATTTTTCAGTTAGGCTTTGTTGAGTGAGTTTCTCTAATTATTTGAAAGTGTATGCAAACACTGAAGGAGAATTAGGAGCATCAAGTAGGGCCCCTACTTTTATTAGAAGACTCTTGGTTTCCTAAATAGATGTCAAACATATTCTTTACTCTTTAGACAGTTAACCTTTCATCTGTCCCGTAGCAGAAATTCCACTCTGAGATATGCTAATTTGCTATTTGCAACATTCTAAAGTAGTCATTTGCAGCGCCCTCATTAAAAATTCCTTTATCCACATTGTATACTTTTTTTGCATTCTGGTTTGTTACATTTTTTGTTGCATAAAACCATCCATCTAGAACCCTTCTCCCCAAAAAAAACCAAAGCAAACAAACAAAAACCACCCACAAAAAAAACTTTAAGACAATCTAGCTGTAGATGAGTCTTTCTCAGGATTAAATTCAGCATGAGGTGTCCCCTGGCTTCATTAACTAAGATGTATGACACAGAAGTCCCCCACTGTCTCCAGTCTTCCTTGAACCCTTACTCCACTCTTGAACTTAAAAAGCCTTTTCCCACAGCTCTGTTACTGCTATTAAATGAATGTCTTTTATGCAAGACAGGATGTTATAAGGGAAGTGGGAGGCACAACAGGGCAAGGCTTGTGTGAAGAAATGTTGCCTCTGTTTCCAAAGTGACCTTCCTCTTTTCCCTCTTTGGCTGGTCTCTGGGATACAGCAAGACATTTGAGCCAGCTCTGGCTGCAGAAAAGGAGGGATCCTTGTCCACCTGGATTGGTCTGCTCAGACACACTGCAGTTTGAGCAAGTGCAGGCTTCTCTGTATCATACTTGGCCACCAGTAGTAGTGGTGTCATATTGTCACTGCAGTATGTTATCAGTGCATGATTTCCTACAGCATGAGGAAATCTGTGCTGCCTTATTTTCTCTTGAGTTGAGAAAGAAAAGTGAGAGTGATAATGTACTCTCTGGTCAAAACTGGACAAATATCAAATTAACTAGTGTGGCTGCCTCCACCATACATATTTTTGCATGTGTGTGCAAGCTGCTATAGGAAGAGGGGGGCTGTTTGAAGAACTTGCTATGTGCTTTGAGAGTGCTGTAGTTAAAAGTTGTGGTCAGACTGACACAACTGACAATGGGGAGGAGACTTGCACCAAGATGAGATGGACTCTTCAAAGCATGCTATTGTTTGTGGAGATGTGCCTGTAGGATAACAGCAGCCCTTGCTGCTTCTTTGAGTTTATCAATCGAGACATATATGCAGCAGGATTTGGTTTTTTTTATGCTTTCCCTGCATTTTTTTGTAAAAAGACTCACGTTCAGAGCAGCTGTGAGCTATTCCAAGTTGTTCAGTGCCCAGGATTTTATCTTGAGGGAAAAAATGATATCAGCTCCCCAAACCACTAGGTAATTTGAATAACACTTGCTTTCAGTCTCCTCCCACAACAAAGGTATTTTATCTCTAGTACTTCCTTCATTTGTTTTCATTTTGTTTTGTTTTATAGTAACTAATGTACAAATTTTTCTACCAGCTTCTGACGGACAGCTAAACCAGTGTTTTCAAAACCCTCTTCTGTGGAATTCCTTTCATTTTGTCAGAACATTCTCTTTATGGCTTTTTAAAAAAATTACATAATTTTAATGCTTATTTCTGAATTTTGTGATTTTCCTGAGGCAATATTTTTCATTTAAAATAAATAGTTAAAAAGGCAGTAGCAGCCATTTGAGGGAAAAAGTAACAAAAAGTCAAATTTTTAAGCCAGTGTACTTAAAAAAAAAAAAGTTCTCAACATTAAAAGGCAGTCAGTCACTTGAGATACATCATGTTCAATAAACAGATTTGAAGGATTTTTAGGATATATAACTTTTTATTTCATTTCTTAGAGCAAGGTGTTTGTTTTCATGTCAGGGTAAGAGAGCCATTTGTGTTATTTCTCTAAGCACTGAAGGCACTCGTTCTTGGGCAAATTAATTTACATCTTCACATGTGAATGGCCATTCCTCAGTACTTTTGCTTTGTACACAGCTAAGTGAAAAATTAAACCTGTGTAAATTAATTCAGTTTGCAGTACTGCTATGCGCTTCCCTCTGCTTACCCTGGAAATAGCAAGGATAAAAGAGGGTGGAGAAATAATTATGGGCAAAACAGTAACCTTTTCTTCTTCTTCAGACGTTCTCATAGGCAAAAAACCCCACACAAATTACTCCTTGCCTATCACGTACATGGACATTTTGTTAAGATGGATCTTTGTTGATTTCTAGGAGGGGACTCCAATTTGTATTTCGTCTAAAGCACTCAGTGGCGAGGGGCTGGGGAGGGGCATGCCAGAAGCCCTGTGCAATGGTTCTCCTTTGTTTAGGTCTGTAATACTGACTGTTAAGGTCTCAACAGGGGAATGTTTTGCAAACAGTTTCAGGGAAATCAAGGATTATTATTATTTTCTTTAATGATGTGGCAAAACATACAGCTTAAACTAGCAAATTAGGAACACAGCATCCAATGACAGAAAAAAACTTCTTTTTTTTTCTTTTTTTCTTGTTTTGTTGATTGGTTTGATCCATGCAACGTGAGATGTGTTCTTTTCTTTCCTCCCTCCTTGGTACTGGCAGTTGTTTTTTATGTTTGCTGCAGATGTTCAGGAAACTAATTCCAAAGCCTGCACCTGTGTGGCACTGACCTAGGTGTACCTTGCCACATCCTGCTTTTACTCTGCTCCACAGATCAATTTGAGCTTTATAATTCTCCTTTGTCCACCATCAGCCCCCTCCTGCCTCTCCACACGTCCTGGGAGGGGGAGGGGCAGCTCGTCTCTGTGTCTCAAGGCTGCCTTGGCAGGGGAACGGAGGCCAAACTTCTGCCAGGTCAAGGTGTCTGTCTGTTAAGACAGTGTTCACAGTTTCATTATGAGACCCTATTTGAGGAATTTATAAGTTGACTGCATAGACTTGCTGCAACCTGGTCATACTTAGTTTCATCTGGGTTAGGTTTTACTGTTCTCTCCCACATTACGAGACAAAACTCGTGCGTAGGCTCTGCTTCCTCCCCACACGACCACCACGAGATGGAGACGGTGGCTTTGCTGGAGAGCATTTTTGGTTTTGCTGTGTTTTTGTTTTAGGCATAAGGGGAGGGGGGCGGGGAGGGGTGTGTCTCAGATGTGTTAATGCCTTCAGCTAAGATTGTGTTTTGGCAGCCTCTCACAGGCATTCTGAAGCCTGCAGTCAGGCTGCTGCTGCCAGCTTCCTCCTTCTGTTTTTGTATTACTTAGAACCATGGCCTAAATTACCTTTATTTTACATTGACGTCAGGATATTAAAGAACAAGAAGTAAAGCCTGTGCTTGCTGCCTGCAGTGCGGAGCTGTCGGTGTGCTGGAGCGGGCGGCTGCAGCGCGGGCCCTCACAGGGCCTGCAGAGCCTCTGCAGGAGGGGCGGCACTGGCAGGCACAGCTCCCTCAGCGTGGGGCCCCGTGTGGGACATACGCCCCACCCAGGGACAGAGGTGTCCTCCAGACCCCGCAGAGACACTTCGCATGCTGCATTTTGATACGGAGCAGCTTGGCTTTGTGCCACAAAAAGGAATGGGGGCCAACCTTGGGGATGGAGGCAGGGAGGGAGAAGGGAGTAGAATGATCTCTGTTCTGCTGAGGCTTTTTTGGGTCCTGTCACCTGTGAGACCTCAGTGAATGCAAATAGAGAGAGACTGACATTGCTAAGAAATGCTCCCCACAACTAAAGAAACAAAAGAAGATTTGTTTCTTCTAAGATTGATAAGGCAATTCCTTATCTTCCTAAATGCCAGCTATCTCACGGACTTAACGGCTTAAGAAGAGACAAAGGGGAACCTCTGCATCCTTAGCATGGGAATGGCCTTTTGAACTTGCCAGAGGCTGTAGGGTGTTGCTGGCAGACCCACCTACCAGGAACTTAATACAAGACTAGTGATAATTGTTTTACTTCAGATTGGAAGATTTTCTATTATCAGCTGCTCAGTAGAGCATCTCAGGTTAAGCGTCTCCTTATCCAAGGCTATGAAGCCAAGCCATACTTCCCAGAGAATAGGCCAGTTTGTTTACTTACATTTTCAAATAGCAGGCTTTTCAATAAGTCACTTTGTACCATTTTTCTGGCATCTCTATATTGGCACATACTTCAATCAAAGAGTAAAAACTATTTTTAATGGTTACATAGGCTTGCTAACCCTTACAGATTTACAAAGTTGAAAGAGGGAAAATTATTCAATGCCAAATTTAGTAAATACCACAAAGCACACTTTAATTTCCTTTTTTGACCTGGGAACAAAAAAATGACACAAGTTATGGAAAAATCCACCTAAGAGTCACTTATGAAATAGCTTTATTATCTAGATTTTTGTAATTGGGAGGAGGGATGTTAGGTTTTGCATTTACAAATTACACTTTCCCTAGATGGATTTAGTACATGATCTGCAATTTATACACAATACATCTCATTCTGGCCAGCCAAGCAGGTAACAGCCTGGCCACCCCCTGCGCTGCTCCTTCCCGTGAGGGCTGCAGGAGCCCGGTGGGGAAAGCAGCCCCGGATGGACTGGGCCCCTTGCCACTCTCCCCACTGCTGGGGGAGAGTCGGCTGGGCCTGGCCGGGCCGGCAGGGGCCCCCTTTCTCACCCCCTCCCCGCTGCCAGCAGAGGTGGGGGGGAAGGGAGGTTTGTGGCTCGGCTGCGCTGCAGGGCCACTCCACTCAGGAATGCGGCGGCAGCCAGGCAGGAGTGGCCCTGGGCTGTGTCCCGGGGCNTGAAAGGAGGGATGGAGGAGTGGCTAATTTGGCTGGACTTTCTCTTGAAAGACCATGGAGAGAACGGACTATTTCTTGGTAGTTTTGGGGAATGCTGATTCTAGTCAAAGTGTGGACTGAGAGAATCTATGTTGGATACAAGATAAGCATTTTGAAATGGTACCCCAAACCAGCTCAGAGACCCATATGTTGCGAGGGAAGGCTGCTATGGGTGGAATTGCAGTCTGCAGATTCGGGCAGCTGCAGATTTTGTGACATTGAAGAATGAAAAAATTGAATCTCTATGTGTCAAAGGAGAGGGTCCTCTCCCAGAGTGATGCATGGATTTTTTTTGTGGGAAAATGAGTAGATTGTGGGGAGGAAGAGAAGTGTTTGGAAATTTCAATTTTTTTTTCTTTCTTTTCTTTATTCTTTGGTGTTTGTGTGTGAATAAACTATCATTGTAACTCTGAAGTTTAGGCCTGCTTTGCTTTTATTCTCTTCAAATCATTATCTCACAGATGAGCAAACACTTACTCCACAATATCCATATAAAATGAATTTTGCTCTAAACCCAGAACATTAATGCTAATTAAAAAAATACATATGGTAGATGTAGAAAATCTTATACAGTAATGAATATAGTTCCAAATCTTAAATGTATATCTTTCAGGAAAGATGTTCTTCTCAGCTTTATTTTCTATTATTCTAGAATATATCTGAACTATTTTGAAAAACATTACTGTAGCATTCCTACAGTGTCTGTTTCCTGGTTCCTTTTCATTCACTTGGTCTGTCTGTCACTGGCTGTTAACATCGTGGTAACTCAACTAATATTTTGATATGCATAGAAAACTTTTTGCTTCTACACAGAGGGGTGTGTTACCCAAAGCTGCAACTGTATATGACCACATGTTATTTGTAATGGACATGCACAGTAACCCATCTTGGCCACCAGTGAGGTCGTGAGTAGTTGCCCATCTGGGAACTTTTTCTGGAAGCATCTCCTTTTTATTAGCTCACTGGGAGGTATCAGGTGTTCCTCTGGTATTCATGAAGGACCACAGCCTCTGTGAGGGATTTGCCATGCAACTCACCTTTTCTCTCACAGTACTTAAGCATTTCCCAGTCTTTAAATGGATATACTTTTATTATCAGTGAAATCATAGCACTTACATCTCAACTGCGTTTAAAATATCTGCAGCTCCTTTTTTTTGAAAAAGAACTTACTAGATAACAAGAAGCCTGGTACTAGGTACCTCTTCTGCTTTGATTTGAAGAATATTTCTGACGTTGACAAATATTTAGGTCAAAGCCAATATTTATTATATATCTAAACTCAAGAAGAACGTAGCTGTGATCTTGGCAAAGATTAAAGAAAAAAACCAAATTTGTATAGGTTGCTTTAAAAAAAACCCCATAGTTGTAGTGACTTCCAGTTCAAGTATGTATAGCAATTACATGCAGTAGACTATAATTATGCAGGACTTTCTGGTCCATAGAGACAGAAGTTCTGACCTAAACCTTTACACGCAGAAATGTCAACTGAGAAGGAGCTTTTCATGACAATCACCCAGTGCTAAAAAAGGGATTAAACAGGAGGGTGCACAAATGGTGATGTGAACATCAAGGCTGTGATGTACGACCCAGCCTAGTTCTTCCTTAAACCACAGCTCCATGGTGTGAGGGGTTTTGGCAGATCTTCTGGTTTTAGTTCTAGTTTCTTCCTTCTTGGTTGACTGCTGAGATTTCCCTGCAGTTAGGCGTTTGTCATTCTCTGTTGTGATGACAGGTTGGATACTATGAAATGGATCAAGAGCTTCCTCAAGGTCAAAACTAACTCTGCTATGGGCCACCTGGTGTTTCTTTAACCAAATCACTACATGTGTCAGGATCCATCTCACAGCCCCAAAACAGTTATTTTAGTACAATTCGGGGCAGAACACTGCCCTGAGTCGGAAGTATAGGGACCCCTTTAGTTAAACAAGTGCTGAAAGCCTTGTGTTGCTGAAGAATTACAGCCTCAAGAGGTTGTTTTCATTAATTTTATAAATGGCTTAAATTTTACAAGGTAAAAAAAGTACTTAGTTTTTTCCAAGACAGTTTGAAGAAATGAGCTTTTGTTATGATTTCTCTATTCAATTGTATTTTGCCATCTGAAGGTGGTGGGATAACATAAAGTGCTATATAAAAAGCATATGCAATGCTTCATTTCATATGTGTGGTTTTTAACCTTGGAGCAGTACTTGTGTGTCATCTTCAACAGTGACACTCCTAACTTTCATATGCTGAGTTGTCACCTAGACAAGACAGTGATCAAATTGTTGCCTAAGATTGTAGTCAGTTTTGCGAAGCATGAATCTGACAAACATGTACATTAGTTTGCATGCAGTCACCATATGAAATCTTTCATTGGGGTTAGATCCACAGTTCTACTAGTGGAACCCACTGGCATGCTAGGTGTTATTTTGTGTGTGTATGCCAGTCTGTGGAATATATTTGATTTTTCTCTAGTACAATTGTATAAATTTTTGTTTTAAAATATATTACTTATCTTCTATACAGTAGCTGTAACATAGAATATTAAATCTTGATACAGAACTTGCATTTGAAATTAATCTATTTTTTTTCTCTTTGCTTCTGCCTGGATTGCTATTAGTAGATTGTAAGGGGGCATGATTCCAAACTTAAATGTTGTGTTCAACCAAACAACAAATAACTTACAGGTAACAGTGCTTTCAAGGCATATACACATACAATTCTATGTTATAACATAGTTTTCTGCCATGGTAAAGACTTGTCCAATAGTAGTTTTTATTTTCCTAATGGAGTAAAAAGTCGACACATGAAAAACTCAGGAATTGAAGGTGATGAAAGTGTAGATTTTGCATTACAACATTTTCAGCAGAGTATATCCTGAGGGGAAGAGAAGACTGTAGGAGGTAAATGACTTAGTTAGGATGCAGCTAAAAATTCTCTCTGAAAATAAGCATCTATTGTATAAGCTGAGCACTAAGCATCACGAGTATAAATATGCACCTTCAGGGCAGAGCTGATTTTCACTGACAACTTTAGATCATCATTTTGGGATGTACTCACATTAACACTCTCTGTACCACCCAAGTTCCTAAATTATTTCAGATTCCACAAAAGGCTGTAATTCTATTTGTTTGGGGTAAATTTAACAAGCTGCTCCTGATTACACCTTAGCCTGGGACCATCTGTTGATGGTGAGCCTCTCAATGGAGTCGTTCCTGCAGGCAATGAATGGGAAAAGGAGTGGAGCACGAATGCTGTTACTAAGCAGATGCATGCTATCAGTGAACGTTCTTCCCGCCTTTCAAGCTGCCAGCTCTCAGTATTGATGGAGTGTCATATGCCTGCAAGCCATTGGAGCTGAAGGCAAGGAGAAGTGCTCTCTTGGGGCCCATTCATCACATCTTTCTGCTGGGGTCTGATAGATACAAGAGTTCTGAAGTCACAGTTTTGTACATGAACAGAATAAAAGGCCTGATGCTTCTGTGCTGTTACCCAAATTGCACAAGACCATGTGTATGCCTTGCAGCAGTGGGCTGTCAAAGTCTCCCATCACAAATAAAAGGATACTGCTGCTATTCATAACAAAATAAGTAAAACTGAAAGTGTCAAGGTTATGTTATTTTAAGTCCATTTCTAGTACTGAGGTTCCTGGTAGTTAATTTAGTTAAGATGCTGGAAGAAATACACCATTTTAGGAGATGATGTTTAGGAAGTCTGTCCTTTACATGCTGGAGAATTTGTAACTGCTTGTTTTTCATAACAGTGCTAAAGGTGCTCTAAGTTTCCTGTTGTGTTGTTTTTATAGTTTTGTTTTAGTGGTTTCTTCAGACCACTGTGAACAGCAACTTTCTGTGAGCAGGGAGGTTTGGAAAACAGGTTGTGTACGATAGCATGACTTGCTTCATCCTGTGTCTTGAAACAATTGGAGGAGAGAGGTGGACAGGCAGTGTGATGGACTAGATAATGGGTTGTCTGTTAAACTCTAGGAAGCCTGAACAAAATGATTGAAGTGAAATGACTGGTTTACAGTTTGATTATAAGTGGTGTACAGCTCACTTCAGACAACCAGCAGTAAGCTGCTCATTAGAGTTAGCAGCTTCATTTAAATCCCTTTCTGAGTCAGCAAGGCTGAAAGGAGAATTTACCAGTTCTGCACAGATAGCGGTGTGTGCTGTGACAGCTCCACTTGATCCAGTTTCTGTAGATGAACCATGTAGTCTGGTCACTTCCATATGCTCTCAGCTTTTGTGAACCAGGAAAAGCAGGAGAAAGAGACAAGGAAGGAATTGCATATCCATCAAAACTCTTCTGTACCATGCCCACTGCATACATTTAAGAACCAGATGTCCTTAATTTAGGAAGATGTAAGTGATGAGAGCCACTAATTCTTATGCTGCTACCAGAGGTTCATGATATTGTAAAATTAATGAATGCATGTTCAGTTTAGGTTTATGACAAAAATTTTATGACTGCATATTTAATGTAAAATGGATGTCTACAGAGTAAAGTTTGCTGGTCTGTATTCAGTATCTCCTGTCAGTAGTTCAGTATTTAGTATTTTCCCTTCTTGAAGGTAGTAAGTGAAAGTACCTGGTGTTTCTGATTAGGCTAAGACAGTGCTGTTTCTAATGCTGGAATTTAAAAAATGCAAGATTTAATCTTCATTGAGGTTGCCCTAGTCTGGTAAACGAACACAGTTTCTGACACAACACTATGCAAGGTGTAATTCGATGCAGAAACTGCTTAAGTGTACAGTGTCCACAGAAGGAGTGAGTTAAGAGTTAAATGTGTTGGAGCTGGTGGGTTTTTTAATATCCTTTTCATTTTTCTTAATGAAAGAAAATCTTACATATAGTTATGACAGCCAGTAGCTTATAAAAAACAAAAAACCCCATCCTCACAAATTTTAGGAATTATTTGTTTAACAATATTCTTTGCTATCATAAACGGGATTAGGGGTGAGGAAAACAGAGCATGTCATCCAGGGTCATAGAGCATGTTACTGATCAAACTGGGATTTGAAAAGAAATGACTACACTGAATCTGGAAGCCAGTTTGTTAGATTATGTCCCTTTGCTATCAGGTTGCACATCAAACAAAAAGACAAATAGTCAAAATCTCTGTGAAGAGTTCATCTTATTCATTTTGGGGACTAGGCTTCAGGTGTACTCACTGACTCCAAAACAAGGGATTTGTGGATGTAACTTTTCAGTTTGTATGTCCCCACTAATCCCAATCTGCTTTCATTGATGTCAATGTAAAAATATGGAAATGTCAACATGGATTCTGCATCAAATTATAAATCATACTATTTCTTTGTTCCCACTATTCCCCTATGCAGTCTTTTTTTTCAAAGAACCCAAACAAAAAAAGCTCAAAAAGCAGACTACTTGTTTATGGTAAGCTGTTACAATGAGGAGGAGAAAATGTCAACATCTGCTGATGGGACCTTGCAGGCTGGGTCAGGTTGGAGAAGTATGCCATTTGAATTAAGAAAGGAGAAAATGCTCTAGTCAGTAGACTGTCACAAAGCCAACTCACAGGTGCCTTGGAGCTGTTGATCAGGATGATTTCACCAGGCAAATTATCTTTACCAGAATGGCAGTGGACCAACACAGAACTGAGTCACTGACCTGTTTTTGTTTATTTAGCTTTCTCCAGGTATTTTTTGTGGTTTACTTCTTTTGTGATCTGTGTGTCATTCTGTACTTGAAGATTGATCCATCTGTGTTGGTAATATTTGCACCCTTAGGGCATTCATATAGTTTCTTCTGTGTTAAAATAAAGTATTGCAAAAAAATTGCTTACAGTGACAGGGAAAGAGTGAATGTGGAAGAAATAAACTCCCTGTCATGGAACTTTTAATTAAAAGGTTATTTTATTTTTCCTGGTGTAGTCATTTGTTGATACCTCTATATTTAACATACATCTGAGCTACAATTTTTGCCAAGCATTTACTTGAAATGTAAGGGTTATGGGCTTTTTTGCCATTGCCTATGCCTGTTAGTTTCAAAAGATGCTGAACACAGCTTCAGGGTGAAAATAGGTCAGGAATTTTACCCCACAAAGGTATAAATTATGGGTGATATGAAAAAATATGTGAAGGTGTATGTGAAGAAAATGCCTCAGAAAAGGGAAGTATAAACAAGTGCTGATAGAAGATAAACAAGGAGGATTATGTTTTCTTGCTATATATAAACTTCTGGTTTCATATATACCGTTTTTTTTAATATTAATTACCCTGGATACTGTTGAGTGCTCCCTAAAAACATCCTGCTTGATCCTATAAGTAAATAGTAGATGGCAAGTGAGAAACAGAGTTCTACAGTGCTAATAGCGTGTGATTTTTGCCATGGGATTTAGAGAAGTGCTGTGTTGGGTCAGCAGGTATTCTGAATTATAAGATGTACAGTTATTTATTTAAAGTAGATCCAGGCATTAGACTGCTACTAAAAAGCCTGCAGGATGAAGTTATAACCTTGAGAAAATGTCACAAAACTGGAGTGGCTGTTATGGTTTTTTTTGTGGAGCAACTGGCAAGCCTGAACATTAGGTCTGTTATGTATGATTTTTACAGTTGTAACATAGTTCAGATATGCCAGCAGAAAAAAAAGTAAAGTTTTTTCTCCTCCAAACAGAGCTCTCTGAAGAATAGAGGAAGAAACAATATTCCATTAGAAAAGTGCCGTATTTCTATTGTAATTGTCACTGTTTCTAGGTCTGTCTTGTGACAGTGAAACTGGAAATGATATTTTAGTCCCCATGCTGTCATTTTCACATATATTTCGAAGTGTCTTCCACTGGCTAGTTCACATTGTAACAATTGACTAAGGCAGTCTATATGAGCAGTCCTGGACTTCAGAAAAGGCACAGTCTAACACCCTTTGAGGCTTCTCACTGCGGCTGCTCAGAGGAGGACATGAATAATCTTGCAGTTTAAAGCCTTTTTGAATGTGGAATGCTCTTAGACTGCAGTAACTGTATCTGCGAGTAGCTGTTTTGGAACAGCTATTGCACTCCAAATTCATAGCCTGTCATATTTGGGAATAATTTTTCCATGTAAACAGGACTCAAGGAGGATAGAAGCAGCTGCTCAGTTTACCCATGCGATTAGGAAGATATTTTCTTTGATTTCAGAATTCCTCATGCAGGACAGACAATTTACAAGTATTGATCCGGGTGCAGACTAGAGCACTCCTCATAAGCTCCAAATGTAATCATCTGAAACACAGCTTTTTATGAGGCAGGAGGTTCTTCTCTTGCCACTGATATCTCCCTCATTTAAAAAACTGGGAGGGGTGATGTGAGAGACGATGCTTACTTTTAAAATTTTAAAGGTTTA
>WAAE01001237.1:0-78552 GCA_013400495.1 Nicator chloris
AATTAGGAACCTAAGTGTATTTCTAGGTATGGATATAAAGTAATGGGGCTTTGGAGCAGTGCCTCTGAAAAGAAATAGAGTAAGCTCCTACTTAGTGTGGATTTGGATGCTTTAACTTTGGAAGAGTTTATCCATCAAAATGTCAAATAAATATGAAACTGTCAATGTCATAACCACACTCTTACATTGAGGCTTCTCTCATGAAAGCACATTGCAGCTGTCTCAAAACAAAATACACACTTCAGGAGAAGGAAGTTGAGCAACAGTAGATTTATAATGTGTTTATTCTGTACCACATGGGTATTTCTAATCCTTAACAGTCAGTGAGAACTTCAGTATTGCAACTTTAACATTTCAACAACTAGAAAATTTCAGCAAATCAGTATTTTAAAGCATTCCATATTCTATACAGCATTTTAACAAGTTACCCCAAATTTTCTAAGACTTCTTTCATGTCAGTAAGGACATTAATTGTGACTCATCTCATGACAAGGTCATAACTGGTAACAAAATTCCTTAAAAAATAAAGTCTCAATAACAAAATCCAAGACAACAATGGCTGGAAAGGCAACTTCCCCCTTAAAGCATGACTTTGTCAGCAGCAGATGAGAGCACATTAGCTTTGCCTGGTCTGTAAGACTGAATAATTATCAAGTACCTTAAGCAATAATTACATTTGACTTAGCAGTTGAGCTAATTCCCTAACAGTTTTCTTTTTTGTACTGTAAGACATGGAAAAAAACAGGTGGAGGTACTATATTGTAAAGTTGAACACTAATTTATTAGGAGTGCAGGTAGGGAAAAAGGACCATAAATTTAATTTTTCATGCAGCTGTTGGACTGTCTTGTGATAGCTGTAACTATCAGTAACTATCTAGGGATAGATGCTGATGATCAACAATATTCAAGCTCCTTAGCAGTTCATTATTACCCATAATTGTTCATATACATATAGATGTGTGTGATGACACCTGTGTACATGTAACCTACTATTTACAAATGAGGAAAAACATGTAGTGTTGCAAACTATTCCCTTCTTTTTTATTCTGCCACCTGACAACTTCATTTGGTGCCTTTACCTGTCATTTTAGGAAAAAAAAATATTATTTATTCTCTTTTTGTCTCTGCACCGTAGACTTCAACTGTGTTCCTGCTCTGCAATGCTTTTTTCGTGCAAGTTTTTCTCTGTTTAGTTTTTTGGTATGTGGAATTACAGAAACACATATTCACTGCATCTTTCTTAATTCTGACATCTTTTGACACGTGAGAAGAAAAACTACACAAAGTCCTGAATTAAAATACAGGCTACACAGAGAAATAATGTGTGTTCTGCTTCTTTACTTCTTACCTATAATGTCTTCATTTTCTACCTCCTCTGACCATGACTGCATGTTGGAGTGGTGCTTTTACAAAACTTAAACTCCAACATCATCTTCCCAACAAGTGAAGGCTATTTCAGAGCCCATGAATCTGTATGTAAAGCAAGGTGTGTTCTTCCTTGAGCATCACTTGACTCTGGGATTTCATCAGTTTTTTACCACCAAGTCATTCAACACCTTGGGACCCATTTTGGCCCCTTCTCAAATGAGTTTCGTCTGATCCAGAGTACAGCTAAGTCAACATAAAGAGGCAGGCTTGGTTTGGGCTGTTATGCAATTACCTTTTGACAAAATTCAAATATAGACTAAATTGAGAACAATCATACAGTTCTAAGATGAGCTTTTCATTTAGGTCTTACTTTACACTCTGTTTTTCTCATTGCAGACGTGCAAATTGTGATTCAAGCACAGTTTAGCAGGGAGGATGCCAACAACTGTAAGGAATTTCAGCAACACCAAACGATATTTTGTGTTTTTCTCCCCTGAGTGTAAAAGAACAACTGAGTTTTACTTACATTACAATAATAATAGAAAAATCCAAGCAGTTCCACGGATCTCGAAGAAAAGTAAATTCATTCCAAACAAATCCTCTCGCTACTATTTTAATCAATATTTCAGTAGTATATATGGCAGTGAAAACATGTCTGAGAAGGAAAGTGTATACTAAAGTTAGAGAGATAAAAATATTAATGATACTGATACACATTCAGGTGCATTTCTATCCTTTCTCTGATTTAGTCCCTGCATGGAGATAAAGGTAGAAAATGTGAAGCAAAATAGGACAGGTTGCATTACTTTCAGAAGGATCATGGGGAGACATCTTCCTGAATTTTAGTAAATTTTCCATCTACAAACACAAACATTCACATAAGCATATGATGCTATTTCTGGATGAAGGATAGCTCACATTTCCTTAGGAAACATTTTTAAGACTGTGCTTGTATTCTAAAGCAAGCTGGAAAATTTCAAAGCCTCACCATTTGGGCAGAACAATAACACCAAAGATTTATCTCAGCCTGTAAAGTTTGCATATTTTATATATTTATTCTGACAAATACACTATAACTGAAAGAAATCCTGCAGAAAATTAAGTTATCATCATGCTTATCACAAAATAAAATGAATTAAAACTAAAGAACTGAGGCTCCAGGCATATTTTCCAGATTTAATTCTGGAACATTAGCTGAAGTTACTCTGGATACAGTGCACAAGTACAAAAGGAAGCAAGACATTACAAATAAATGCCTTCCTAGTGGGAACAACTGATTTAGGAGAGTCACCAGGAAACAGAGGAAAGAACAGAATGAATATTTATTCCTTTATAGCTTTTGCATGAGGCAGCTATAACAGACATTGAGGTTTTTGCTGTAGAATGAGAGATATTAAGTTAAAATCCTGCTACAAAGTCTCTCAAAAAGATTTAATCCTCAAAAGGAAAAATAGGCCAACCTCCTATGTTACACCAGATGGCAAAATTAGGCAACACAGAAAAAAGGGTATATGGTGAGAGCCTGTGAGAAAAGGCACTGAAGCTCCACAAAAGAGCTGTGTGATACACAACTATATCCGTGTGATATAATAACAATCCTCAGCCTTTCTCAGAGGTCTATCTGAGAATTTTCAAACCCCAGAATTAGATCACCACATAATTTAAATTTTTCAGTCCTACAGGTTAGTATCCTTGGAAAAATAGTGAGCACATGGCCACTGTGGTACTTACTCAGTCCAGTAGGCTTCTACAAGAAGGTGAGGGATAGTCATAGCCATACAATTGAGTAACACAGTACATGTAATAATGCCAATAAAAAATGTGAATAGTAAGTTAAGGAAAAAACCGCTACATTATAAAAAATGAAGTTCATACAAGTTGCTGGTTTTCACACACAAAAACCACACAAGCATTTAAATAATTACTTTTCATTTGAATATGCTCAGAACTTGTGTTTTCCAAAGAAACTTATAACAGAAGCACAAATTATCCTGAGTTAGAAGGGGCCCACAAAGATCACTGAAATCCAATTCCCATCCTTGCACAGGACAATCCCAAGAATCCCCCACCAAGATCAAACCTTCTCAGTTGGGTCAAATTCATGTTTTAAATATAAAAAATTAATTATCTGCATGTAGAGATGGTTTTGGAAGTTATGACACTAGTGGGACATAACATATTTGACATGTTCAGACACATTCACCTAAAAAGACCTATTTCTACTCATTAATAATTCCAAATAAAAGCAGAAGAAGCAGAAACAGGGAAAGAGAATGATAGAAAATGGCACAGAATATGTTAAGATTCAAATCAGGGAAACCAATGAAAGGATATGGATGGATCAGAATTTTAATTGCTGTTTTTCTGACTGGATTAAAAGGACCAAATATAAACAAGGCAGATGTGGCAGTAAACCGGAAAATAGTCCTCCTTCCATTTACCACCATAAAAGTCTATAAAAAAAAAGAATTCATGGTATATGAAACATTTAAATGAACTAAAATTTCTGCAAAAACAACGTGTTCAGTTTTGCAAGTCTGCATCTAGAGCTATATCTAACTGCAGTTAGGAGTACAGCTTTCCTTTACTCTTGGAGCTGTGACCTGATTACACACATTTTGAAGGAAAGACAGCAGCTCTATAGAAGTTCATTATTGCCTGAGAGGAAGAAGCCATAATGGGAATGAATATGAAGAGCAAGTAATCATATTCACTTAGTCAAAGTAATTAAATTACTACTCTGGGACTGTAACAATGGTCTTAATACCTTACTCTTGGACAGTTTTATAGGCTAAAAGAGATTATTTACAAGATACACATTGTGTAGCACAGCCAAAATCCTGGACAGTCAAAGCAAAAATTTTAATTTTGAAATATCTCTCTATTGTCACGTAACACTGTAAATTCTCTCTAAGCTACTTTAAGGTCCATGTAGCTCATCACTTTTGCCATATAGTAAAAATGAAATCTCTTGAATGAAAAAACACAGTTTCCCAACTTTAATATAAATTTCTTCAACTCAATCAACCTTAGTTCCTCTTCCTCAATAGTGTCACTTTGATTACTTTGGGAAAAAAGTATCAGGCAGATCAAAGTCTAAAGCGTGTTCTCTGAAAGAATTATTACACTCCAATACCTTGCTGGCATACATTGAGACAGCAACTAGGACAGGATGGAACCTTCTGCTCTTCAGATCAAGTCTTCCTTGACAGTACTGATAATTTAATTGAAGTATTTTATTTAGAAGGGATTCCTAAACTATCTGTTCCTAGACTGTTTATACATTGCTATAGTCAGCATCACCAACCACTTTGGAATAACATGGGGTATGTGCAGTATGGAACAATAAACAAAGCCAGTGAGACATAAGATATAGAAAATTAATTTAAGACAATGAAAATACATAGGTTTGCTACACAGAGTAATGGAAATATCTCAAATGTGCCTCCATAATTTGTATAGTATTTGTAATTCAGTGAAAGCATCTGCAATTCCAGCATGACCGACTGTTGGACAGCCACTGTTTATACAACAGCGAGTTCAGCCCCACAGGCATCAGGGAAACTGCTCTGGAAAACAAAGCATCACTAACCCCAGAATACATTTACTATTAAAGTGCACCAAGCACACATCATGTTTTCATAATTAATTTTGATTCTTGACTGGAACTTAAGATACCTCTTCATTGTACAATGCAGAGCATTAGAACTCTCCCTCAAAAGCTGTCAGTAATGTTCAAAGGTCTGTCTACAGAACAATCAAACCCCAGCACCTTCTGAACAGAGCTTTTATTATCCCTTAAGAGTTTAGCAGGCAATAATTAAAAAAATGCTTTATGAAGTTTTAACCTTGTGATCACTGTAGTACGGATCAAAATCCTCCAGGGGTTCCCCAACCAGCTCTGCAGGAATGTCCCCATAGAGAGACGGCAACTTTTTGCAGTTTTTCAGGTCAAGCTGAGGAGTAAGCTTATCTTTTTCAACTTCTTGGTCCTTACTCTTCCCTTTAACTTTGACTTGCTCCTTTTTTTTGTTGGCAATCCTTTCCTCGATTGCTGCCAAGGACTCAGGGGTGAATCGTCGAAATGTGTTTGTTTCTGATGGCCAAAACGAGGGATCCATTTTTCCTTCTGAGTGTTTGTCTCCAGTACTAGAGGAAACTTAAGAAGGAAAGCTCTTGATAATTAGAAAATTCTAGAAATAACACACAGCTTTAATATGTATTTGATAAATGATTTTTTACTTCTCTGAAACCCTGTGTCAAAATAGAATAAAACAGAGTAGAATGTGAATAGACTGTTTCACTTGAAAAGAATCTACAATGACCATCCTGCCCAACTGCCTGACCAGTTCAGGGCTGACCACTGTAAGGCCTTGGGCACTGCCCAAGTGCCTCTTGAACATTGACAAGCCTGGGGCATCAACCATCCATCTAGGAAGCCTGTTCCAGTGTTTGACCACCCTTCTGGCAAATAAATGGTTCCTCATGTCCCATGTAAACCCCCTGAAGTGTGGCTTTGGACCATTCCCACACATTCTGTCACTGGATCCCAGGGAGACAAGCTCAGCACTGTATTCTCCACTTCCCCTCCCCAGGAAGCTGTAGAGAGTGATGAGGCCACCCCTCAGCCTCCTTTTCCCCAAAGCAGACAAACCCAAAGCCCTCAGCAGCTCCTCCCAGGGCATTCCTTCCAGCCCTTTCTCCAGCTTTGGTGCCCTCCTCTGGACACACTCAAGGACCTTCTCATCCTTCCTAAATTGCAGGGCCCAGAACTGCCCACAGTGCTCCAGATGAGGCCACACCAACACTGGACACAGCAGGACAATCACGTCTTCTGACCAGCTGGTCCTGCTGTGCTTGAGGCACCCAGGATATAAAGCAAAACCAACTAGAAGTACATTGATTTAGAAGAATGAGTAATGAAATACAGACCCAATAAAGATCAACTACTTAATCTGGATCTACCCTGTGTGATTCAGGTTAAAGAAGAGATACTTTTCTTCCTTTGCCTTTCCAGCTAGGAAGCATCAAAATCACATCTCTATCACAACTCTGACAATCATCAAATTGTTTCTCACTGTAGATTAAAGTATCAGCAGCCTTGTACCTCAGTTACTGCTCCCCTGTATTTCCTGAAAACGGAGTTTAGTTCCACATGTCCCACCTCTAAGGCTCATCAGACCCATCCCCTCCAGAGCAAGGCCAACACCGAATTTGGCTCAAGGCTTTGTCCAGATGCATTTTCAATTATTCTGCTTGAGGCTTAAATCCCTGACCAAGGGGAAGGATGGCAGTGAGAAGCACTGAGGTGACAAGGCAAATCACTCTAAGTATTCAGTTACTAATGCCCAAATTTACCACACTGTAGATGACAGCAATTTGCATGACACCAGTTCTCACCCACAGAAGGTGAAGAAAATTTTGACCCATTACAGGATGATTTGTCCTTTGTGACTCACATCAAAACAGATTTCTTCCATTTGATAAAAACTTTTGGTCACTGCCAAGTTTGTAAAACACTCTGCATTTTTGATTGCTGAGGTCCAGCTGTGCTGCTACTTCTTGGACCATGTTAGAGAATCAATATTCTCTTGCAATTACAGCTCTCTTCTTTAGATGCAGATATATTTATTTTAAAAGGATATGCAAGCAAGAATGATTGTGCAATGATTTTGTTGGGGTTTATGGGACTTGGAAGGAGTATTTTTTTCTCCTCTGGGACTTCCCAGGCATGTTCAGATCTGATCAGGAACCACAACTCAGAGATCAGATTTTACCATGGTAACAAAATGGAAGTACATAACCAAAGAACTGTTGCTTTGCCAAACCACACAGACCCATTTCCAATCAAAAGCTCAAAAGATAAATTGAAGATCAAGATGGGTTTTTTTTTTTTCAATTTTTAATAACTCTAAGAAGATCAATTTTATCTTCAAAGCAGTTTTAAGGACAACAGAGAAATTCAGCTTTTAGGGAACTACATCAGCTGAAATAAATGAAGCAAAGAGAATGGTTTTAGCAAATACAAACATCATTTTAGTATTAAGGATTTCAGAACTGAATTTAAAAAAAAATAAAAAAAAAAAAATAATCAAAAGCATTGATCAAGAGCAAAAAGAGGCAACACATTCCCTTTAGCAACTGCAACCAGAAGTCATAATTGGGCAAACATTCATGGACATTCATGAGCGGATTTCTTCAGCAGACCTGTACCAGAAATGTACTTGTGCTCACATGGAACAACAGACTTCTTGGCCATTGATCAACCACCAAGTAGTTATAGATTGTGACTTGGGTTAGGAGAAAGGAAGCTAAGAAGATGTGACTGAAAAATCCCTCCAATACAAAGGACTAAAATGATATTAAAAAGACAGAGTGACTACTTGGAATTCCTGAAGCTCAGCTAAACGCAGCCACCTCACCATATACTGCTGACAACACACTGAGGTAAAGTGTTACTCTGAGAAAAAATTCCAATTTTTGCATGGGACGCAAAAGTTTCCCCAGTAATCAGTTCTGTGAGGGAAGATGCAGAACAAGTTTTCTTAGTAGTAGCCTAAGCATGAGATTTATTCTAGAAACTCAGAGAAGAAACTTGGATGTGTGACTACAAGTTAGTGTAAAGAAATTGCAGGTCAGGATGTACTATGTCAATATGCTGCTGAGGCAGATGCAAGACTACAGTTCAGATCTGTTAATTTCCAGTATAGCAAATGACAGAAATTTGCATTTAAATTAAATTAAGAGTTGAAAATCCTACAACAGGTTTTGATATCTCTGGTCCTGTAGTAGAGACCAGTCCATCAGTAACAAATACAAATGCACTGATACCTTCAGTTATTAAAGTACCATTTTCTGTAGGATCAGGGATGCATAAATACACCTTCAAATTCAACTTTTTCTTTTAAATTAAAGTGGAAATTACTTGGTTTTCTCATCTGGAGAGGAATTGCATTCAGTGTACAAAGCTTGGCATTGTTTGACGTTAGTCTCACTGGCTTAAGGGTACTGTGAAAATGACAAAGAATATTTTTATGTCAAAATCCAAAGAATTCCAGACATACTGATGAAATTTACTGAATCTCGGGTTTTTGTTTCCCAAGATGTGACAGATGAGAGTCTTTTTTCCCTGAATGCCCCATGGTGAAGCAAAAGAAGAGTCGAAGGCCATCATTCCAGGTTTTCTCTTTAAGTTGTTTATTATTTCTTATCTACAAATTCTTTCTGTGCCTTGCGAAGGTCTCACAGCAAAGGCATGAAAACGACTCCCTGCCCACAACAGGTGGGCAGAACTTTTATACTACTTTCTACGTATCTTTTATTTACTATAAATCACCAATACCTACTGCTAATGTCAGACATGTCACCTCTATTCTACACCAATCCCCGTGAGACACTACAACAGAAAAATGGATACCAAGAAGAAGAACAAAAAGAACAAGAACCACACCCAAGTCCACCATATTTTTCTTTTGACCCCTTTCTAAAAATCCTAATATTCTACATTTGCACCCTGTGATTACTTAACTACTACTATTACTACTATTTTTCTTACATTCTCGTGACTTGTAATTCATTTCACAAGCTGAAAGCTTTTCCATGGACTGAGATTCAGGACAATGTCTCTCTGGGACTCTGTGCAGGGGGGTCTCTGACGCCCTGCTGTCTCTCAGGGGTCTGTGCATGGGGGTCTCTGGCCCCCTGCCAGGATCTCAAACCTTCCAGGGCAGTCAGAGGAATGCCCTGAACTCCGACAACTGAAGAAATTACCTGCAAGGTACTAGAAAGGGATGAACAAGGAGTCATTAAGCGAAACAGACACTGGGCACTACTAAAGTACAATTTGCTTCGAAAAGTTGCTAAGATAAAGGATTTTCAGACAATTTTCTAGAATAGCAAAGCAATGTCGAAAATCAGTCTATTAATACAACGTTTCAGAGACATGAATTACAAAATTATTGCTGCGGTACTGATGAATCACTAGACATGATAATTAACAAATTTAGACTTTTAGATTAAAAAGCAAAATACAAATTCAAGCCTTATATACAACTCCTTGATTTGGCTCCATTTGTATGAATTTCAGAACTCTTTTCAGCTCCCTAAAAGCACAGCATTCCTTTTAAATGCAGTGAGGAAATAGCCATCAAACTACTGATCATAAGATATCCAACAATCCACAAAAGTAGAATTGAAACTGATAAAACTGCTCAGCAAAATACTATCAAAATACTATCACTAAGGGGCATTTATGAGATGTTTCTCAAAATAGGAAAACTAGTAGGAACATAAATATAAAAATGTCCTTATTTGCGTTTCAATCTAGTTTTAGCATAGATTATAATTAATTCTGAGTGCCAAATTACTTCTATCAACTCCTTTGTCAAGAGCCACCCACTAAATATTTCCTGTGAGCACCTGGATGTGGAAAAAATTAAGAGTAAACTAACTGCTAGTTTGGTTTTAGTGTGCATTTGGTATAGTCTTTCACATGGGAATAAAGAACAAAGATGTGTTCACCTCTTCACCTGAAATAAGAAAATAAATGAGAAAGAAGCTCACACCAACATTTATGAAACAGGAGTTCCCTGTTTTCTGTTCTGTACCTTGCCAAAAGTTTCTGCTATCACCCACTCAGTTTCAATAAGCAGAAAAAAATTCTGTTTCTGATCACCATTTTCTTCTATTTAACTGCCAGTGGTGGTGAATAGATCTAACAAACTTTATTCCTTAGTAAAATCCAACCAGGACATTTTAGAAGACTACTACTGTTTCTAAAATACAAAGCCATTTCTTCCACCAAGCACTTTGTCCCTCACTCTCCACTTCTCACTCATCACCCCACCTCAAGGAAAAGTTTGTGTTTGGATGGGTTGGATAAATATCTGCCAGTGAGGTTTTTCGGTGAGTTTTTGTTTTATGTTTTTTGGGGGTGTTTTTTGTTTGTTCTAGGGTTTTTTTTGTATTGTTTGGTTTGATTTTTTAACACATGTAATAGACAAAGTTATTCACCATATCAATATTAAATAATATAATATAATATACTCAGTCTCTACTTTCAAAATCAGGAATCTATGCAATGGGCTAAACTGTGCATTACTTAAACATCCTGAAAAGAAATCACTAACCAGTATTTTTGTGAGAAAAACATTCCAGACTTGTATAGGTAAAGAAATTTTAGTATGTCAAGTACAGTGTAACTAAGATTAGACAATACTAAAGCAAATTTGAGGAATACTCTGCAGAAGGAGACATAACAAAACAGAGCAGTCAGTAATTAATATGATAACAATTAATATGACAATAATTAATCATAATTAATTTGACTAATGTATCAATGTTCAGCAAAATGTTTCACTGACACACATAAATTATACGAAAAGCTACATGTTTACAGCAATGTAGTGGGCTTTACATTAATGACAGATTTTCTTACATAGATGCTCCCTGTACCTAAAATAAAATCACATCTAATACTTGGAAACCTGTCTGCATCTATTTTATTTATATACAGACACACATATTTGTATACATATATCTCCAAATATTTTGATCAAATAGACATAGAATTAAATTAAGATAATCAGCAACTGAGTTTTCTCATAAAATACAAATATTTAGCAAAAACAAAATACTTACAATATCCTCTTTGAAACAAAAAAGCCTTCACATTGATTTCTGAAAGTAATGTTGGCGGGCTGTTATCTCCAAGGAGACAGAAAGTCTTGGTTTTCTCACCTTCACCTTTCCATTCCCAACAACATCATTTCTCCTAAGCCAGCTCCCATGCAGAAAGTTTTCTTTGTAGTGGGATGCCTGTGGGAGGGATGGAGGGTGGAGCTTCGTTGTTTTTCTGAAAACAGTAAATGAAATTTTGTACTCTCACTGACAACACTGTAAGAAAGGGAAAAGTTCTTGGGTGATACTTTTGAAGCATAATCCCCTAAATATTAATCAATTATTTTCTTTCTGCTGAAATCATAGCTACATTTATTAAAAGCAAAGATGGTTTTTTTGCTCTGTTGGAAATATATGTGTAAAATGGTAAGAAAGCAAAAGGTTTCCTATGTCACATTTCACTCCAAGCTTTTAACCATGCAGACATGCATTAAATATTGGCACAGAAACTGCCTTTCATTAAAGGCTTTTGGTTAGAAATTAGAGCATATATTACTATTTTTCATTCATTAATTTCCAGTTTTTGTTATTCCCAGGCTCTGATGTATGTTCATTATATCTTCTACAATATACTTGAAATTCAAATATACTGTTGTACACAAGACCAGAGCCCAAAATACATGCAATAGCACATGCCATAACCTCCACTAAAACATACAAACCTTGTTTGAGCAAAATGAAAATCACACCATTTATCCTCATATCTGAAATTACTTATATTTATTTTTTTTTTAATTATGTATAAAGCCTGCTAGCAACAGGTATTGGACAGTAACACACCCACATTCATGGTAGAGTTCTAATGCTAAGTACAGTTATTTCTCTTAATTACATCAACAGAACCCATTATCGTCTGAAATTTCTTTTCTTCTTTATTAAGTAGAACCTAAATCTTTCCTATCATCTTTCCTGATGATGAGAGAGTTACTCTGGGTTTTGCTGGAAGAATTCTACCAAAGGAACTATCCTACCTTAAAAGCCAGGCAGCACTAATGCACACAAAGAAACAAACAGTGATTAAACATTTTCCTGGATAGGTACAACTGCAGATGGTTTTAAAAGAAATAAAACTCTAAGTGTTCTGTAGTGCAAGCAGCAACAGGACATTTTACGTTCCAGTGTAAGTTATTTTTCTAGAAAGCAAGATTATGTTCTCCAGACAAGTTCAATTAAGAGAGCAGAATTTTAAAGATCACTCAAGCATCACTCTATAAAGGCACTATAACTGCTACATTTACAATGCTGTACCAGCTTATACCACCAAATGCAATAAAGATCCCTACCTGCATGTATTTATTCTTCTGTATCTTCTCCATCCATCTGTCCCTGTGAGAAATGGGGCACAGGGGATAAACAAAGACCTCAACACAGCAAAAAGAATTGCACTCCTTCTGAACACTGTAATGTTTAAAATCCAAAAAGTGAGAGCTCAGAGAACAAGATTTTTTATCTTTGGCAGTTTAGGACTTGCAGCTAACCACAAAACACTTAGATGAGTTACTTTTCTTGTGCTACAGTGGAAAATTTCCTTTCTCCCATTAGGAAGGCAATTTCTTGCAGTGGGGAGAGGGCAGAAAACCAGCCTCAGAATAACAACACTCTCTTCTTCCCTTTTTCATTCATTATTCCTGTGGAAATAGGAGGAGAAAAATCAAGGGAATAAAAAGGCTGATGTTTAACAACAAAAAGATAATGTTCGTTATATAAATTACTAAAATTAAATTCATTAAAGAAATTACTGTTAATTTATCCACCATGCTCTTGACATGGATCTGTTTCCTCCATTAACTGCAAAGTACAGCACTTTTCTTTTTTCCTTTTTATTGCCAGAGCACAAGACAAATATTTCTTGTTGGTAGCATTAGCACACCACCATTAGTTTAATGACTAAGAGTGTACAGATGTCAAGAGCTGAAAAAACCAGTTTTTTGCATAATTAAATGTATCTTGTAACTATGCCATAACTCGAAACATTAGCTGCCACTTTAAATTACAGCTCAGAAACGCAGTCACGAAAGATATCAAGGCATCTGACAACTCATGCCCACTGCATGACCCTCTTATCCTCAGATTCCATCCAGCCACCTCCTCCACTATCTTCCACCTGCTGAGAAGTGCTCTGTGGTACAATCCCAGCAATCTGTGTCTCCTGTTCAGTGGGATAACAGACACACCACCTGTGCCTCTGCCTCAGAGGGAGAAAAGATCATGCAAGGTCTCTCTTCCTATTTTTTCCCATTTATAGGAATGGGACAGCTCTTAAGTTCCTAACAAGTTCAGCATGATTTACCTCCTTTTCCTGTCTGACTGAGACTTTCCCTCAATAACTCGCCAACCATGGAACCCCTGATGTGGGACACTTGAAATTAAGATCATCGAAAATCTCGTTCTCACTGCATTACTCTGTAAGATACATCTGTATTATTAAGATACTGTGTCTCAAAGTGGCTAAAATTACAAGCTGGACACAAGATCCCAGATGGATACAAGAGGGAATGGAACAAGAATTTCAAACAAACAAGTCACTGCCATCAGCTGATGTATCTGTAAATCTAATCCTGAAATTTGTCTACTGACCTCTCCAATAGTCACTTTGTATGAGTCATACAAGCTCAGAAAGTTTGAGTAAAGAAGTCTTTTACAGAGACAAAATAAATACATTTACCAAAAATTTAATGGAAAAATCAACATCACTTTACTTAAAAAAACAACTGGCTGAAAACATCCAGTAACTTTGACCATAACAGTTGGAAGGAAAATTACTTGAGCCTGAGACAGATATTTCATATTTTCAAGAAATGGCTCCTGCAAAACAAAATCATACAATCCATAACTAGATCTTGTCATCCACTGACAAAGAATGCTATTGAATTTGATATGAAGTATCTTTTTGAGTGTTTTAATTTAGGTCAAGATTCTCACAGAGACAAATCACGACTTTTAATTACAGAGTTCATGGTTATGGTTCACTGTCCATTAGCCAGCACCAACCACAAGTGAGTCTGAGACAAACACAGCCATGCCAATGATCCTCCATTAGAAACAGCAAATGTAAATCATTCTTCACACAGAAAACCCACAAAACACAGAAAATTCAGCTGTGCACAAAACAGCAAAGAGGTATGAACACAGACACCAAAATACTCTTCTGAAGGCCAAATCTCAGACTCTGGAGAGCAGGGAATGGAAATCATGTCAGAGGGAGCACAGGAAGATTTTGAGTTTTCTTAAAGATAGCCACACCACAGGAATAGAGGTTGTCTCTTTTGGGCACAATGAAAATAAACACGAATCATAATCATAGCTAAAAGCTTTTATTAACAAAAAAAATCAGATGTTATTTTTGTCGCCTTACAATATGCAAGGAAAAAAGTTTTCCAAGTAACTTTAGAGGTAAAAATGAGAAAGTTCCACTAATGAGGAGGAACTGCTTAAATGTTGTAAACCTGAACAAGTGATTGCGTGACAGACAGTATTTCCAACAGAAGATCATAAAGACTTCCAGATGAATGAGAGCTTTAATATTGGATGATTCTTCAAGTTGAAGTTAAAACTAGTCAAATGTACACCAATAAAATGGCACCAGTATTTAACAGGATGGACAATTTTCTACCGAAACAACTCATAAGCACTTGTGGCCTTCTCAAATGCTCAAAATCATTAGTGTCTGATAGTGTCAATTGACTTTTGTTTTTGCATCCCCACCTTGCTTTATGTACACAAGGAATCCACAGCAGATTTTTGGAGGGCAATAATTCATTATAACACAGATCTTGAGCAGTGTAACAGTTTCTAGCTCTGATACTAACAGGTCATAAATGATATTTCTTACTAATTTATGTTAAAAAGGTACATCATTGCTCAGCAATAAAATTTCATACTCCTTGGTTACTCAAGGATTTGCACTGGAGACATTTGCAACGAAAATTATTTGAAGAGATTTCTGTTTACTCCAGCTGCAAATTCAGAGAACTGGCAATCCTCCTTCCTGACATACAGAGAGTGCAGTGCCCACAATTTGGGAGGCACTATAACCTCTGGAATATCACATTAAGACTGATCCCTAAGTAATGCACACACATTTATTACAATGCAAACTCAAATGCATTATTTGTGGGCTGAAGTAATTCAGCTGCTGGCCAGGAGCTTCAGGATTCCCCTTAATTTCGAGGGTGACTAATTTCAAGACATAGATGAGATTCCAGGAATGTCTTATAAAATATCATAACTCTGGAACAAGAACAAAAGTAATAGGGGGCATCAGGGAAAAAAGAGGTGGGGAAATACAGAAATACATCTGCTTTGTTACACTTGGAACACAGAATAACTAAATATTACATATACAGTAAAACCAAAACAATACACAGAGAAAGTAATATACAAAATCTCCAAAGGCATGAGTGCAGAAAAAATGAGGGGCTTTGGCGAATTACCTGTGAGTTAAACAAAATGTGCAACTCAATCTCCCTTAGAAAAGAATCTAAGAGTGTAAAGGACATGCTGTATTTATCAAGATAATAATTTGCATGATTGCCATTTCCCTTTTTTCATGCTGCACAATGAAATAAGAAATCAGCAGACGTGAAATTTGGTATTTGGTAAATAGCTAATTGACTTTACAGAACAACAGGAAATAGCTTTTATGGTAAGTACGCATTAAACTCACTGCTACACAAAGTAGCTTTCTGCTTAATGACCTAATGTACACTGAAGAAGTCTGAAAATTATCTCAGTGCCTGAAGTTCAAGTTATTCCATCTGTTTCTTCTTAGTGTTCTGAAAAACAGTATTAGTATTTTTGAAGCACTTTATATTTCTCCAGAGTCAGATGCTAAGAGTAAAATACTGCTGTTACAATCTCTGAAAGATTCCCAGCATTTCTGATGCAGTCTCGTTAACACAGTTTATGAAGTTTCACCTTTTATTGCATGGGCCTCCAAAAACAACCCTGAAATGAGAAATGCCAAAAGCCCTAGCAAAGGTTGAGATAATTGGTATCACACCTACTTCTTACTCTACCTCCCTGTATGATGGAAGTCTAAACTTCAACATGTCAAGAATGCAACTTGTAAAAAAACTAATATGGAGATGTTAATGCTGTGCAAGGCTTACACAGAGCCTGTTTTTCCTACTGTCACACTGGCAAAGGAGACTGGGGGTGCACAGGAGGTTGGGACAAGACACAGCCAGGATAGGTGACCTAAACTGACCAGAGGATACTCCAGACCATGTGACATCATGCTCGGGAAAAAGTGGAGGGAAGAAGGAGGAAGGGAGGAGCATTCAGAGTGTTGGCATTTGTCTTTCCAAGTCACTGTTCCACATGATGGAACAGCCTCTCTCTTGGAGATGGCTGAACATCTGCCCAACCATGGGAAGCAGGGAATTAATGCTTTGGTTTTCCTTGCTCGTGTGCATGGTTTTTGCTTTCCCTAATAGACTGTCTTTAACTCAATCCACGAGTTTTCCAGCTTTTGCCCTTCTGATTCTCTCCCTGATCCCGCTGGTGGGGGAGTGAATGAGTGGCTCTGAGGGGCTTTGGCTGTTGGCTGGGGTGAAACCACGACAATTCCTTATTCACCAAGTACTCCACCCACTGAATCCATCTCTCTCCAGTTCAGAGAGAAGGATGTTGTGGGGAACCATGTCAAGGGCTTTACAGAAATGACATCCAGAGCCCTTCTCTTGTCCACTAATGTGGTCACTCCATCACAGAAAGCCACTGGGGTGGTCAGGCAGGACTTGCCCTTGGTGAAGCAACGCTGGCTGTCCTGAGTCACCTCCCTGTCCTCTCTGTGCCTCATTACAGCTTTCAGGAGCATCTGTTCTGTGATCTCTGCAGGCACAGAGGGAAGGCTGACAGGGTGGGAGTTCCAGCAGCCTCCATCCTACCCTCTTTAAAGACAGGCACAAAATGTTTCCCTTTTTCCAGTTACCTGGTACTTAACCTGAGTGCCAGGACTTTTCAAACACCTTAGAGAGAGGCTTGGCAACTTCATCAGACAAATCCCTCAGGGCTTTGGGATGTATCTCATCACGTCCCATAGACATAGGCACATTCCAGTGTCCTGAACCTGATTGTTACTCACCCTGGGAAGCATTTTTGTTATAGCAGTGGGAAGATTATGATTTAAGGTATCTCCTAAGACAAATCTGAAATGTGTTTATTGTTTTGTTTTGTTGTTTGTTTGGTTTTTTAACAATATAAAATGAAGGCTTGTTTTGTTCAGTTTAGTTATGTGCTGGATTCAGGCTAATGGTAGTTGTCAAAATGTTTCAGATGCTGTCCTGCACAACGTATGGAGATATATTGGATTTGGAGTTGGACAAGAATGAGGCAAAGTGAAATTTTCCCTGTAAGTAAGTACTGAGCAAAGTGCCTGACTACATTTCACTAGATATTAGTCCATTAAGAAGCTGATGATTTCTCATAACAGTCATTTTCATGCATACACTTAAGTGATTTCTTGTCTTGTCTTAGAGGTAGTGAAATCCTGATATTAGTTTTGTGTTATTATTTGATAAAATGAAATATTAATTTCATTCATAAACCCCAATCATCACTTCATTGTCAGAATCACCAATAGATTATCCATTTAATAATGATAATACTGTGTCTTTAAGAGCAGGCAGCATCTTTGGCACATTTGATTTGAAATTGACTTTGTTTATAGACAGAGAACATTTGCTTTTTACATTTCTATGCAATTTAAAAATGAGGTTTCCTCTTTTTTTTTTTTTTTGTGCATCAAAGAACTTTAAGTACATTGTGGCTGCTGTTAGTGTCAATAATGCAGTGTTTGTTCAACCTGTCAGGTCATTAAATTTAAGGTGAAAAAAATGTACAGTGATGCCTTTGTATCAGAGAACCATTGTGGTCGGAAGAGATCTCTGGAGATTGCCTGGTCCAAAAAGATCACATTGACTGAGGGCTGCTAAAAATATGAATATCATAATAGTGATCATTTTCTGGTTTCTGTGTGTATGTTTACCAAACCTGAACTAAAAGCAATATTACATTAAAAAATGGTAAAAAAAATTGGTTTCCTTTGTTATGCAGGAAACCTTCCAGCCTTTCATTACGCTTGTGTCATATCCCAGTAGAAAAGTGGTAAGATGAGCTGGTCTATAACATCAGCTGTTTGCTTTAGGTTTTGGAAGAGAAAGAATATGATGTTTATTTGAGTCTAGAGATTATTTTTCCATTTCCATGAAGATCTGATCTTCTTAGGCGAGATTGTGAATTTCTGAGAACACTACAGTGAGCAAACTGCTGCTGAGCCAAAAAGGAAGTGGTGGAGAACCAAACAGGTCTCGGGAGTGAAGCCAGGATGTTGAGACAGGGAGAGAAGGAAGAATGGAAATGCCCAGAATGTAAGCATTGAGTGAATAAACATTGTAATGAAATGTAAGTCATGTAAGTAAGAGTATAAAGATTATATTTCTTTAATAACAGTGACTTCCAGAATGCTGTGGAATTTCCCAGCCTCCTCTGTGTGCTGCTGCATTCTCTCTCGTAAGGCTTGACAGTCACAGAATTAAAATGTTCAAAGATTTTAGAAATACACTGTAAGAATGATTTGGAGCCTGAGAAGGATGATTTTGTCCAGTGGAGAGAAGATGGAAGGAAACATGACAGCATGACAAATAGTTAAGAGGAAATGTGGAACAAGCTCATCTTCAGGTCCATGAGGAGTGAACCAAGAAGTAACAGGCTGAGACTGCAGTTCAGGAAATTCAGATGAAGCGCAAAAAAATCCTTTTTTGGCAGTGAGAACAGTGACACTGTAGAATATGTTGCAGATGAAGGTATTGGAATCACCATCTGTTGCAACTAGGGGCTAAACAGATATCTTCAGGAATTACATCAGTGGAGTTGATGCTGTTTTGGGATAAATGAACTGATTTGCTTTAGGACATCACTCTCAACACCATTTTTAAAAGATATAATTAAACAACTACAAGTAGAAAATGTTTTGCATAAAAAGGCTTCCCTAATCCTCCAGGAAAAGCTGTAATAGGTTTTCTACTTGGGATAAGAGGTACAAAAATTCAAGATATAAGAACATGCATTTTAAGATGAGATCATCACAGAAAAAAATACCCAAAGGACATGGTAGATTCCACATAGCTTGAAACCAAAAGTGTTGTAGGCTATCTATAATTTATGGGCATGACTCAGATGCAACTGTTTGAAAATACTGTATTGAGGCTGTGCTTTATGGGATGTGAAACTTGGTAATCTAAAATATGATTTAAATGTTTTGAGTGACTAAAATCTCCTGAGATATCATGTTCTATGTTTGCATAAGCAAGGCATTCTAGTAAAACAACCCACAGTTTTAGACTTCATCATGTCCAAAATTTGCTGTAAAAGCCACAAAAATACATTCACATAACAATGTACAATGAACCCAGCCTTTGCCGTGGTTCTCTGGAAGTGGTGTGTCTGTAATTGCAACTCTTGCTGCTGGATTAAATGATAGAAAATACTATTGTGGCATAACTCTGCCCTAATTTGCTTAATCTAACCAGTAAATACTGGATTCTAGTTCAGCTGTTAGGAATAAATTCTTCACTGTGAAGGTGGTGAGGCCCTGGCACAGGGTGCCCAGAGAAGCTGTGGCTGCCCCTGGATCCCCAGCAGTGTCCAAGGTCAGGTTGGACAGGGCTTGGCACAACCCGGGATAGTGGAGCAACCTGGGATGGCAGGGGATGGCACTGGATGAGCTTGAAGGTCCTTTCCAAGCCAAATAATTTCATGATTCTGCGAAACACTGCAGTTAAGGAAGGACTTGGGCCAAGGCAGATCTCATTTCATACCCATACACTCCACCTGAAACTGCAATGAGGACACTGCACTCTGCACTGCTAGAAAATGTGATCTGTATTAAAACAAGCAAAGTTTAAATCAGCAGAAGTAATAAATATCCTTATCTTCTACTTAGCCTTGCAGCCAGCATTGAAGAAGAACAGGAATACCGGAATGCATAGTTTCATCCCTAACCCCTTATATTTTATCTCTCACAGTATTCTTTTTTCACTGATTAACTATTAGCACCTTCACTGATCTACCACAAAGAAGAAATCAGTCTAACAAATGGTGTGCCAAGAATAGAGTCTTGCACACAACTTCATAACAGCTCCTCACCCAGACTATACAGAGGGAGATACAAAATATTCTGAGTTGGAAGGGATCCACAAAGATCATGGAGTCCAACTTCTAAGAGAATGCCCCATATGGGAATCAAACCCATGACCCTAGAGTTATCAGCACCATGCTCTAACCAACATCTCTACTTCTTAATCGACCAGAATATCCACACAGACAAACCTCTGGCTATTATTAATGAAGTACAAAACTACTGATAAAAGACTGCCTGATTATTACTGACACTTGAAACCGCTGATTTTTGTTTAATCGAGTAGGCCCTTTAATTCAACATAGACCTTTCGCCACCACTCTAGACGAAGCAAAGCGGACCGACCACATCGCAGGAGCATTAGGAGATGGACGGGGACAAAACAAGAGCAGCAGGACCGGGAAAGGAACAGACCTGACCCGCCCTGGGGCCGGGCTGAGGCGGTGCCTCATGAGGCGGCAACATGGCGGGCACCGCGTCAGGGCGGGGACGCTGGACACGCCCCCATCGGCCTCTCCCCCCTTGGCCACGCCCACCCCTACCGCTCGCCTATAAAAGCCTCGCGCGGGCGGGTGAGGGGTCGGCACTTCCGGTCGGACATGACGCCACAGTGTCAACATGCAAGATGGCGGCGCATCACCGGCAGAACACGGCGGGGCGGCGGAAAGTGCAGGTGAGGGCGCGGCGGGGTCGGAACGGCTCAAGGGGAGACGGGAGCCTCGCGGGCCGCGCCAGCGGCTGCAGAGTGTCAGGCCTTGGGGATTTCTATGGCAGCGCAGTCGCCCCACTCTCCTACAACAGCGCTGCGGTGGGGGCAGGCAGCGCCGCACGCCCCCGGGGTCTCTCCCCCGCCTCCGCCGGCCGCCGTGGCGGGGGCGAGCGGCCGCCTGAGGCACCGCGGGGGCTGAGCTGCTGCTCGCTGCCGAACGGGGTCGGGTTCTGCAGCCCGCAGGAGGCAGAGCTGAAGCAGCTCAGATCAAAAGTGGCAGAGCACGGTGGGACGTAAGTTGAGACTGAGAGAACGGTGCCCCCAGACCTGCTTTGGTGAATTCTCAGCAGCGGCAGAGCTTCAGATTCCTGCCGCGGCTGTCTCGGCTGTGTCCGGTGCCAGAGTAGGTTTACACTAGATATTAGGAAGAAATTCTTTACTGCGAGCGTGGTGAGACACTGAAGTAGTGTGCCTAGTGAAGCTGTGGATGCCCCATCCCTGGAATTTTTCAAGGCTAGGTTGGAGGGGGCTCTAAGTAACCTGATTTAGAGAAAGCTGTCCCTGCCCAGGGAAAGGGGTTGGAACTGAGTGATCTTCAAGGTCCCTTCCAACCCAAACCATTCCATGATTCTTTGATCTGCTTTGCATCCGATTTCTGCATTGTTTCTGTAAAACACTCTGTCCCTTTGCACATATGAACAAGGAGCAGGGTTTCTTCTCAAATTTCAGAATTATTCCTTGGCAACTCCAGGCAACATTTGTTGAAGGAACCCGTGGCACAGGTAGTCAGGTGGGTGTAGACATTCTCAGCACACTTGAGGAGGAATTAAACCCTGTGGTTTGGGCTCACGTGTAGCTACAAGTAGATTGTTGTAGCCTTGGTGGAGACTGGGATTTCCAAACTGTGTATAAAAAGTCAAGACTCTTTAACAGTAGAAGTCATTCAAATAGTTTTATTTTATGCTCCTCAGTGTTTTTCTTCTTGTTTGTGATACTGCCAGCCCTTAAGATCTTTTTACAGCTTTCACTGTGGGAAAGATTTAATGCTTTATCAGTGTGCAAAGCTGCCTAGTGGCAAGTGCCAGTTTCAGCTGTCCCTGTGTGATCAAATGAAATATTGATTAGGCTTGAAATAGCATTAGGAGCTTTCAAAACAGAGGTGGGTTTGGTTTTTGGACACATCATTTGTCACACAGAGGAAATGGGCATCTCTTTAGAGCATTTAGTGCTTTCAGTGGTTAAGGAAAGCACTCTGTCAATTCTATATAAAGAATTCCCTTACCAGAAAAAAACTGGACATGCTTTAAAATAAAAAGAATGCCTGGGCTATAAACAAGTTTTTGCAGGTTACACCCCAAAGGAGGGGGATTTTATACCTTGATATTTGTTTGATGCACTCCTATTTATGAACTAGTATTTCCCTGACAGCAGCATGCATCAAAGAGCTCAGTGTTTCCTTTTTTTGCTACTACTTACGTTCTCCAAGCGTTGCTTAGCTCAAAAGCTGGTTTTTTTCAGGTGGTTTTGTGCTGGTTTGTGATGCTTTGTCTGTTCTCATTGTGCTGTGTGTTATTTTTTCACCTCATCTACTAACGACAGTTGGTGTATATGACACTGATCTGTGTCTCAGCAGTGCACTGCAAGTTTAGGTTCAAATTAGTTGTGTTTCCCAGAGAAGCTTCCCAGCCCTGGAAGTGTTCAAGGCTCGGTTGTACAGGGCTTGGAGCAACCTGAAAGAGTGGAAGGTGTCCCTGCCCGTTGCAGGGGGTGGAATGAGAGCATCTATAAGGTCCCTTCCAACCCAAACCATTCCATGATAAACATTTATAAAGCTTGGCTAAAAGCTGGATTTTTTTTTTTCTTGACTCCTATTTCACCTGCTTGGTTAGTGACAGGACTTTGCTCCAGTAAAGGAGTTTTAAGTGACTGTTTTATCTGTTAGCTGCTAATGGAAAAATCAAACTACTCGTGATTTGTTTTAACTCCCAGTGGCTGAGCATTTAGGGTGCTCCTGCATGAGTTTTTGAGAGAGAGAAACAGAGTTGGAGAAATTAGTTCCAAACCCATGAGGCTGGAAGAAGAGACTTTTACAAAAGTCACCTCTCAGGCATGGAGGAACTTGATTCCTTACATGGCAGGAGAGCTGGCTGAAGTTTATGGAAATCAGAACTATTATTAGCTTGGATGCACCTGTTCTACTGGTAAGCAAAGCCATCCAAAATAGTCAGTTTAGGGTGCTTCTGCATAAAATTGTAGTTTCTAATGGTTTAATCAGAGTGGATATTTTAGGCCTCAAAATAAATTCCATGCATAGAAAAAGGAAGGAAGTTTAACTCCTTAAATGGGAGTCAGGCATTTGGAGTATCCAGTGGCAGATGTTTGTGAAGCTTAGCCTGCCTTTCTGAAGGCTGCAGGAGTGAGGTTGAGTGTTTTGGGAAGGGAGGGAGGATGCAGAGATGTATCAGACCCTGATTTGGGGAGGGAAGGAGGATGCACAGGTGTGTCAGACCCTGATTTGGGGAGGGAAGGAGGATGCACAGGTGTGTCAGACACTGCTGTTGGCTGTGTGCTGTAGCTGTCAGATGTCATCCTGGCAGTCAAATCAAGGTGAAGCTACTTCTCAGCAGGTGCCTTGAAGGAGCTGCCCTGGAGGGGTTGCATTGTAACTGCTCTCCCAGACTTGCTCCCTGGCCAGAATAAATTTACCCCCACAGTCAACCTCTTGACAATACATGAGAATTTTGCCATATAAAGATCAGCATCCTTATAATATGATTGCATGAGTTTAAGCACTTTTTATCTTTAAGTCTTGTACAGAATAAGAAAATCTCATTTTCCATCCCTGGAAGTGTTCAAGGCCAGGCTGGATGGGGGTTTGAGCAAGGTGGTCCAGTGGAAGGTGTTCCTGCCTGTGGCAGTGGTTGGAATGACATGGCCTTTAAGGTCCCTTCCAAACCAAACCATTGTGATCTTTTTGAATTGATTTTTGTCATATTTGTACACTAATACTGCAGCTTACTAGATGTGATATGTGTTACTTTTATATATAATAAATGTAAAACTTATAATTACAAATGTATTTATTTCATATATAATGTTTAAGTAAACAAATAGCCAATATGTTGATTCCATTGTAAAAGAATAAAATGAAATGCTTAATGCCTTCCATTACTTTTATACTGCAGCCTGGATAAAAATTCAAAATGTCTCCTTAATTAAAAGCCATATTTTTAGGGATACATATGCTCCACCAAGATAGTAAAGCAGTGTTGTTTTTTTTTCCTTGGTACTTCACTGCTGCTTATCTCATTCTTGATGCAATTCAGATCTCATGGAGCCCTCCCATGATTTTGAGAAATACCTTTTTTTTTTTTGTTTAATTCCTCACTTAGAAACAAGGAATGAATGTCCTCAGAGCTCAACTGGTTACTATTTCCTCCACGTGGTTTGGCAGGATGTTTTAAAAGCAGATTTTACCCATCTGTGAAGATAAAGTCTGTTATAATGCATGTGATATAACAAGGGCAACACTGTCCCACATCAGCTGATACATTTATCCTTGCAGGAAACACTTGTAAGTCCTGCAAGAAATTGATTTGTCTTTGTGAGGCAAAGTGTATCTGTTGGCAGTAGCTTTATCTCTGGAGCTCTTAGGTAGTGATTAAAATGATTAATCCTGATCCATTTAAGGTACTGAATCCCATAAACTCTTTATAATGAGTGGATGTTTGTGCATTGCTGCTGTGGAAGATTCTCACTCATTATGGGAGCTTACAAAAGCTGCAGCAGTGTTGATGTCAAAGCTTTGGTTGTTAGTAAAATATTTCACATCCCACAAGCCCTGCCCCTGCCAGCCAATGGTGGCATTAAAGCCATGGTGATCTGTATCCCGATTATTGTGTCCATGGTTTGCCCCTGGCTCTGTGCTCTGATGGAAAGGGCACAGCAGAGATGTGCTCCAGCCTGTCCTGTGTGGAACAAATGCCACTGACATCGTGGAGCCCTCACTTCCTGGGAGCCTCCACGCCCCTTTCCAGCAGAATCCAGTACTTAATCTTCAGTGAGAAGATCTGTGCACTTCAGGAGCAGAGGTGAATTTTATCACAGCAGTTTCTCCTCAAGCAGAACTTCACTGCATTTATATTGTATAGATGTTTGTGTACACACAGGCTTGAAAATATACTTTGTTTTTGTATTTGTTTTGTATACTTACTAAATCTACTAATATTTTTCAGTCTATGCTAAGTGACACTCAAAAACCCAACCAAACAAAAAAGCGCTTTCTCACCTTTTTATCCCCCACATAAGAACATAATGGAGAACCACGTGTGGGTTATCAACAATCTTCCTCTGTTCTTATTAGTGAATGTTTTGGTTTTGTGCACTTGGCTGCATGTCCACCACCCTTACACAAGTTTCAGCTCTTTTAGTCAACTTGCTGTTGCTTTTATTGATGCATTTTAAGTTTCCTCTGCATTTCAACAGATTTGGTGGAACCCTTAATTTTTCCCTCTTAATATGGAATTACTGCATTCAAGTATCAGCCTGGATGCTTCTGGTGTTATACTTCCCTTTTCAAAGGGTTCCATGTGGTGTGCAAGAAATGTCTCATGAGGTTATTTTTAGTTGAGCCGCATGTGGTGTGTGTCTTGTTCAAGTTTTGTTAAAATACAAGATGTTTATTTCAGCCTGAATGACTGGTTAGCAGGAGTGGACCATCCAATACTTTTCATTTAGGATGAGCAAATAAATTTATTAAGTATTTTCAGTGTAAACAACTGATAGTTACTTGGATATCATTAGGTCTCCAAATGAGTGGGACAGTCCAGTTTTTGCTGTAGTCTTTTTCAGTTCATGCTGTTTTCAGGACAAATGGTTTGCCTTGTCCTTAGCCAGCTGCTCAAATTGCAGTGTTCGTTTGAAGTGTTGGTGTGGTGTCCCATCAACTTGCTGACCACAGAATAGTTTTCTCTCATTTTAATTTTCTTTGTTTGTCCTTGTAGTATTAGAAATTAAAAAAAATAAATTAATTGAGTCCATGTTTAATTTGGATTAGAATTATTTTTATGATTGAAAAATATTTGTCACTCTTTTTCCCCATGATGTGGAGGAAGTTATCATTACCTAATAAAATAGGGATTTCTTTTTCTTCTTACTATTACTCCTTCAATTTTTAAGATAGTTTATCAGGACAAGTATACTATTACTTCTCTGGACAGTAAATAACACGTAGTGAAATTCTAAGTCTGGTTGAATTCTCTGCACAATAGCAGTCACTGATGGGGAATTTTGTATCAAGCTCTTTTTGTTGTTTTGCTGTATTTTTTTTACATCAAAGACCTCTTGTATTTACACCAAAAAAAAAAAGGAACACAAGATTTTAATCTTGTTTAATTCAGTTGTTACAGCAGAGTTATTTTCTCAAGTTTCTCAGGGAGAAAGAAGAATGATGTTGGGTTTCCTGCTCAACTTCTGCTGAGATCCAACTCAGATTACCAGGGTACAATAACACTGAAACAATATAGCCCCTCTCTTTATCCCAGTTCTTTTAAAATAAAAACAGTACTTGCCAAGAGATGTTTGACTAAATTAATGTGTGGAAGTCATTAAAGGCAATAGAGGGCAAATTAACTTTGAATATTTCAGTACTGGTGGTAGTGAGAAATGGATGTCAGTCTTCTCTGATCATGTCTTTGCGTGAGGGAAAAACAGCATTTGGTTGAGCTGACTTTAACTTTGTCAAGATTAATATAGACATATGACTCAATTCCCAAAGTCCTGTGAAACTTTTAATCATATATGAAAAGTACCTTATTTACTGAAGTAAGCCATCATTTGGAATGTTTTTGTCCTTTTTAAATATTTATGGCTGTGTTTTTCTCGTGCTACGTTAAATTAAAAAGGGTAGCATCATTGTGTGCAAAAAGCATCAGTGTTACCATGCTTAGGTGACTAACATAGTTTGACAATCTAACTTGTGAGCAGAATGAAGAGCTCTTAAATTATACCTGAAAATATAACAAACATGGGAGGTGACTGACAGAGGAGGAACAAATCTGAAAATTGAGGATTTCTCAAAGAATATCCTGCTAGCATTTGGGAAAACGAGAGGTGTAGGGCCCTGCTGATTTTTAGCCTGATACTCTGTCGGGAAAATATTGTTCTCTCTAATGAATAACATTAAATTTGATCTACTGACCTCTAGGTTTGTGTCTTAGCTGCTCACATTTAGCATTTTTATACTGAGTGTTTTCATAGGCTTTATTGAAGAGTTTGACAGCAGCGTGAATTTGATGGGCATCCCTTTGCCTTGTGTTTGTATCATGTTTAAACCTGGACTTGGACTCGAACATTCTTTTATACACACAATCTGTGTGGGTCTTTTAGCAATGCAGACATGATATGATTAAGCCCAGGTAAGGAGTGGCACATACATCTTGCTCGCTGCATCTCACAAAGGAATAATGCCTCAAGTGCTTGCAGTGTTTTAACATAACACTTCTGCGTGGTTGGTGGTGTGTTCTTTCAGCAGCGCCTCTGGAGCTGTGTGTAGGTGGAGACTTGAGTATGGATAGCGAGAATGTTATGGATGAGTCTGGAATGGGTGAGAGAAGCTGAAAGTGCTGGAAATGAGGACAATCTCAAACTGGGAGGCAGAGCTGTGATACTAAAAGGGCTGAGGGGGGCTGACAGAAGGTGTTTAAGAGCATTGGGCCATACTAATACAATTATGTATGTGTATTGTGCATATAAAGTTATGTATTATGTACACTATGTTAATAAGTGTAGTGAAGGACTTGTAGAATGGTAATGGAGAGTATTGAGGCAGAAGGATTCAGGAGGCTCTTAATTTTGATCCTTCAGTGTTGGTCTGTAGAGCTGCTGCAGCTGTTTCTCACACAGAATAGCACTGGATGTGTTTTGTGGAGGCATCAGTGCTCTGGCTGTGCTGCCTGAGGATGGGATCATTTGATGGAGGTGTTTCCCACATTCAGACCTCTCAGCTCTCATGGGACAGAATCTGAGCTGCTGTAAAATACTTCTTCTGTGATAAGGACCACTGAACATCTTAATTTGTTGGATTTATTTTGTGTCACTGAGATCCGATCTGGAAAACATTTTCTTTATGCTACTTTAACACAGTTACTGGAGTGAAAAATTGCTTTCAGATTTCTAACCCAAGACTACTCCTTCTAAGCATTTTCAAAACACTGGTGCTTGTGTATCCAGAGGATTACTGCTTTGAGCAGGTTTGATTATACCAAGCATGAAATTTTACTTTGTTCTGATTATATTTCATAGGATCTGGGAAGATGCATAACTGGCATATTCCTCTCCTTTTTCCCTCAACATGAGGGGTTTCCTCAGAGTAGTGTGTAAACCCAGGGATTAGGAAAGTGAGTGCAGTAGCTCTGAAGAAACTGCAGTGTCTTAGAGTTGTATTTACTGAACACTAATAATGGAGACTGCTGTGGCCTTTCAGGGTCTCCTGAAATTTCCTTTTAGTTTTTTGAACAAATCCATTTACACACAGTACTGTCAAACATGGAAGGAAAGAAACTAATGTAATAATTTATCTGAAAGAGCACTAGGAGTCTGAGTTTCTGGCAGGTAGGTGGTTCTTAAAAAATTGGTTTAAAAACAATAGTGACATCTATTGAATTTGTGTCTGCAGTCTTTCAGTGCTTTGTAAGCCATGGTGACCATATCCTGTCCTTTGTGAGGCTGGGAAATACTGGCATCTCATCTATAGAAACTCTGGAACCCACTTGGGAAGTGAGACACAGACTCAGTGTGTTGTCTGATATCACCCAGAATTTGCACACACAGCAGAGAATTGAACTGAGGATTAACTAAGCTTAAGTTTTAAGGATTAAAAGAATCTTTGGGGCTCCAGTTCTATCACTGCTGAATCTTCTCTATGCCTCTTCCCCATTTTGGGGGCAAATGACTTTGGTGGTGCTGGTAACTCTCAAACTGACAGACACTACTTGTAAAACTCTTCATATTTTCTCATATTTACTCAAGAACTTTACGAAGATGAAATGTTGTGATTTTATAGCTAGGTCACTATCTTAATACAATGATTGGCTTTGTGCAAATGTGTTTTAGGTTTCCTATGTGATTAGAGATGAAGTGGAGAAGTACAACCGGAACGGGGTAAATGCACTTCAGCTGGACCCAGCATTAAACAGACTCTTCACGGCAGGCCGGGACTCCATCATAAGGATATGGAGTGTCAATCAGCACAAGGTCAGTCAGGAGAGCCTTCCTGGCTCTAAACCTACTTCTTTCCAAATTATCCTGCTGGTAAGCTGCCTACAGGGCTATACCTGATGGTGTTTTTTAACAGCTGCCAATTATTGTGATCACAGGATCCTTTTGATATTGCTCATACTGTGGTATCTTACAAACAGTGTAATTCTCACAAAAAGGTTCTGGGAGAGTGATTTCAAACAACTCTGCATTAGGAAACTTTGGGTCCATATGCAGGTTGAAGAAGATACCACAACAGGATGTGACAGTCACAATCTTCTCCATTGGTGATGAGCTTATTTTTTCTCAATTTACAGCAAGACCCTTATATAGCATCTATGGAACATCACACAGATTGGGTAAATGACATTGTGCTCTGCTGCAATGGCAAAACATGTAAGTACTTGAAAGTTTCAGAACTACAGTATTCAGAAACTGTATACAAGTAAACTATTTGCTGCTTTAATTATTTTCTATCTGTTCTTAGCATGTAAACTTAATTTGTGATGTATATTGTAATTTTGGTAAATAGTGTAAGCAGCTGTTTTAATAAAAATTGTAATGTGTAGATAAATTATTGTTTTAATCTCTTTTGCAAAGCAAATTAGAGTAGTACAAATATGCTCTAAAGTAATATATAAGCCATTAAAATTTAGTCTTTATTCTTTCCAATTTAGTGATATCTGCTTCTTCAGATACTACTGTTAAAGTGTGGAATGCACATAAGGGATTTTGCATGTCAACACTAAGGACGCATAAGGTGAAAAACATTATCTGTAAATACTGTGTATGATCACTGCCATTCTTACAATTATTAAGATGGAGACTTCAAAAGGATAACATTGATTCATATTGTTACATTTATTTTATTGTAGGACTATGTGAAAGCCTTAGCATATGCAAAAGATAAGGAGCTGGTAGCATCTGCTGGGCTGGACAGACAGATATTCCTCTGGGATGTAAATACTCTCACAGCACTGACTGCCTCAAATAATACTGTCACAAGTAGGTACCCGGGGAGGGGAGGCAAATGCAATGCATTTTATTGAGGAGCATCATCTGTGAGGTCAGTTTAAAACTATGGATGCCTTTTTGTATCTGTACATAAAAAAAGGACAAGAAATTTGAAGGTGGGGTTTGTGCACATTCAGTCCATTTGTTGTGTTATGTAATAGCTGGAAATCTAGAGCAGCCAACAGTCATGACACTTAGAATAGAGGACAAGTCTCTTTGAACTGTTTCTCCTGAGCTGTGACATGCTGGTTTCTCTGAAACTTGATAGAGCTTTAACTTGAGAAGCTTTTGACCTTTCAACCAACCTTTTATGGAAATGTTCTCTTCGCTTATTTGTCCCTACATTTTCTGTGTTTTATAATTTAGGATTGGTTTTTTGTTTGTATAGGTGCTGGAAAAACAGACAGTACAGGTCCTAAAGCAGGACTTGATAAATTTGTCAAATCTGTCAGAAGAATAATTACTAGATAAACTAGACTAAAAACCACACAGAGTGACACAAAGCACTGATTGTGTATAAGGATCATGTATACTCTCATACTGGTGAGATCTAACTCACTAGAGATTAGAAGGCAAGGGGAAACTGTAGATTCTACTCATCAGGGTTAATTCTCAATGTCACAGTCATCTTTTAGGTAGTCACCTGTCCTGCTTCTCTCTCCCATAAAGGCATTATATAAACTGTGAATCTTTCCTTTATACAGCAATTCCAACACTGCCTTTTTTTAGAATGGGCAAGGTAGAGCTGGTTAAGTTGCTCTTCTGGGATGTGTCACACCAGTCTTTAGGTTCAGCTGGATTTAAGTGAATAACATAGATCTGGGTCATGGCATCCTGGTTTGTATTGGCTGTCTTACAGTGGATTTTTTGAGAAAGAGAGTCTAGTGTGACCACAGTGTACTTTGCTGCTTGTGAGGTGGATTGGAAAAATTGTGTTCCCAGTGATTGATTTCTTTCATTTTTTAGTTAGTTTGATGGGTATTTAAACAATAGCACTCTCAGGTGAGCATTGGGAAAGAACAGAACCATCTTGCACACTGCCACACGGTAATTTTCTAAATAAGCCCAGGTACTTCCTCAGTCATAGGTTAGGAATGACTCAAGGAAAATCTGCAAAACTAAAATTTGGAATTGACACAACATATTCCTAAGACATTTCAGGAATACGTGATTCTGTAAGTAAGAGGCAGGCATGTAGTTTTGTTGGTGTGGGGGTTTTTATTTACTGTATTGGGCTGATTTCAAAAGGTGTGTTTAATTTTATAGATTTGGTAGCTTTTAAAACCAGAGGTGCATCTGCTGGACAGAACTGTCAGTTTTGCATTTATTATCTAAAGAATTTTTTAATTCAAGTATAGCCTTGTGCTGACATGTCTGAGTAGCCTTTGGAACAGACACTGTTTTAGAGAGCTGTGTTGCACTGCACAATGCTATTGGGATGGCACATGATGAAAGAAATTTACATTTCCCAGAAATATATAAAATCCTTCTATTTCTTCCTTTTTTTCACTGAAAGTAGAGTTATTTTATAGCCAAACTTTGCTGATAACTGTAAGTTTTGCTGTCTTCTACTTGAACAAAGAGTTTTTGAAGGAACAATTTGTGAACTCACAGGAAAACTCAGTTGTGGGATAATAAAGAAACATAAAAACATTTCTTGTACACTGTAACAGTGATACAGAACCTAAATTATTCAAGTGAATCAGAAATGGGAAATGGGGAGTACTGAGGAGATGGTGCTTGTTTTGAACCCAAGATCAAATGGAAGTGGAGACATTACCTCTAAGGTGACAGGGAAAAATTTGCATTTCTGGAGTAGGAACACAAATATTTCATAAGGAGGAGGAAGCAGAGGAGTTTTTTTTTCATTTTAGTGCTCCCTAGTAACTGTTTCTGTTGGAAAGAACACAGTATGTGTCCTCACAGAACCTGTTTTGCTGAGTCCTTTCAAGCAGTATGGATTTTTTCAGAGTACAAATGAAAATTGTTCTTGTGCTTTGGTTTTCTATTTTTCTTCTGATTACCTGGAAGCAGTGTACACAAACCAGCATTAAGAGGAAGCCTATTTTTAAAGAGTCTCTCAGTCAGCAGAGCTATAATTCAAATTAAGTGTAGAGATTTAGCTTTTGAGTGGTAGTTCCTTCCAGTGGAGTTGAGCTTTGCTTTTGTTCTGGCATAAATTCTGCTTCTGTATATTTAAGATTCTCCTATTCCTGCTATCCAGCTTTTGATAACTCTGTATGTAATCCTTTCCTAAATTATTGTGATTGTTGAACAGTGTGCTAACCTTCAAGAGTTTTCAGTTCTGTGTTTTGCTTTTAGCTGTTCTCTGGGGACAGTGGAAAACTCTCACTTTGTATTTTAGCACCAAATAATAGATTTCATTTGACAGTTTGCATTTGGATGCTATAACCAGTGGCTAAGTGGACTCTCAAGTAAAGCTGCATAATTCTTCATAGGCTTGTAGAATATTCTGAATTGTAAGGGACTCTGAAGGATCACTGAGTCCAGTTCCTGGCCTTGCATGGGACAATCCCAAAAATCTCACCCTGAGAGCATTGTCCAAATGCTCCTGGAGCTCTGGCAGCCTTGAGGCTGTGACCATTCCCTGGGGAGCCTGTTCAGAGCCCCATCACTCTCTGTGGGAAGAACCTCTTCATGTTTTCCATCCAAAACCTGCCCTGACACAGGTTTCTCCACTGTGACAAAATGTGATATTACATTATGATATTAGGTTACAAATCCTGTGTTGGAAACTTAGCTCCATCATATAAATAAATGATTATGTGAAGGTTCACGTTTTTGCTGGCCATGCAATTTGTTGCTATTGTCAGCTTTCTTGGCATACTGATGGTATGGATTTGAGGCTTGATGAAATGCCTGATTGTGCTCTCTAAATAGATGATTTTTGTTTGCTGTGTCTGTGTTTTTCCAAGTTGAGGGACTGGTACTTTAATCTCCAAAAGTGGGTTAGGCTGGTTGGTATAGCATTCCGCAGCTCTGATGGTAGGTGTGATGCTACGGAGCTGCCATATGGTTTGCACAAATGCAATCCCTGCTGAAATAACATGTTTCAGTGCTACAGTGTAACTTCTCTGCATTTCTGCTGAACTAGGAGAAGAGCCATTAATACAAAATGTAGAATTTTACTGTTTCTTGGCTTGGAAAAAATCTCTGCACTTAAATCCAAATGTTCTGTGTTACAAGATCACAAAGAAGTGTCATATTCCAATAACATAGTTGAACAAGAGTAGCTTGATGGCCTTGGCACAGAATTGTGGTGCCAAAAGGTCACCAAGGTTGTAATGACCATAAATCTGAGGAGTTACTTTGTTTTTATGCAGTACTAGATTAGGAATTGGAATGGGGTTTTCCCAGCACTATGCTGACTATAGTCTTTCTTAAAGCAACTCTATATATGGGGCAGAGTGACACAATTTTCATGAGTCAAAGAGTATTAAAATACCAGTTTTGAGTGAATAGCTGTATTTTTCAAATAACAGCATTAAAATTGAAAATGTGAATTTTATTTTGAAATAGCTTCTTCCCTGAGTGGGAACAAAGACTCGATCTACAGCCTTGCAATGAATCAAATGGGAACAGTTATTGTATCAGGGTCCACTGAAAAGGTAAGCAAAATGTGGTGAGGTTCGTTTCACTTCAATTCAGTATAAAGAGACAATTTTATTCATTTTCAGTGTCATGTCTGTAGCAGCTTTTGTGTTTTCAATAGTGAGGGCAGACACTTAAGTGGGAGTGCAAGTGTAGGATACAAATCCTGCCTCAGTCTGAAGGTGTGAGGTATCCATAGAGCTTTAATACATAGGGGAGACAATCAGATCTTGTGTAACCCTCTTTGTCAGAGATCATTACATTTCCCAAGAGCTCTGATTCTGAGGGCTCATGACTCAGATGATTATCAAGACTGAAGCAGTTCCTGTAGGTAGGAGAAGAAGGTGCCAGCAATTTGCAAGATCCTGCAGGAGGTGGGAAATGAAGTGAGCTAATGAAGCTCAAGTGTTCCCAAGAGACAGCCCTTGCTCTTTGTTGTAAAGGAAGGTGAAACAGGCTTAAGTCTCTGTGAGTTTTTTTTTTACCTAATCCAACCTTGAAAGAATTTTATTTCCAAGATAATATAGAAATGAAAATAGGATACACCAGTGAAACATCTGAGAGGATTCTCAGAAGCACATTTTTTGCCCATATCATGCTGTCCTGTTTTCAGTCACTTCCATTCTTTGATTTCTTTAAGACAGAAGAAGCCAGAATAAATTAAATTAAAAGCAGAAGAAGATCATATCTGATTGTTAGAGCTGCACAAAATATAGTTATGTCTGTCTTGGTCTAACATATATTTTCAGTGATGGATGTCCACATGTTCGGAATAAGGGGTGATTCATTTGGAAAGGCTTTATTTCTGCAGAGGTAACACATTGGTGGGAAGAGTGGTGTTAATGTCACTTATCCAATGTCTGTTTCCATAGGTTCTAAGGGTTTGGGATCCAAGGACTTGTGCAAAACTAATGAAACTCAAAGGGCACACAGACAATGTCAAAGCTTTGTTGTTGAACAGAGATGGCACCCAGGTACGTGCTTTAACCTGAGACAAAGGCATTTTACAGAGAGCAGAAATGTCATTAGTCCATTTCCATGTAATTATTTAATGTCATAGATTACAGATGTTTAGTGGTTAAAGGGGGGAGGCTGATGGGTGAAAGTTGTTTTTATTCCATGTTCATCTGGGTGTGGAGTGGGTTGTTTGTATAAAATACTGGCAATCATGACTGGAGTTGTTACCTGTTTAGCACCATTTTAGTAGAAAAACATAACTCTATGAATTATCAAATCTTTTTATGGGGAAAATATTTTGCAATAGTGAAGTAGCTGTTTGATTGAAGCGTGCTGGTTGTTGCTCAGTGTCTTTCAGGCAGCTCTGACGGGACGATCCGCCTGTGGTCCCTTGGGCAGCAGAGGTGCATAGCCACGTACAGAGTCCACGATGAAGGTGTCTGGGCTCTGCAGGTCAATGAAGCCTTCACTCATGTTTATTCAGGAGGAAGAGACAGGAAGATTTATTGTACAGATTTACGAAATCCTGATATCCGGGTGTTGATCTGTGAAGAAAAGGCGCCGGTTCTTAAGGTAATTGAGTTTAATTCAGAGAACCGTACAATGTCTGAGGTTAGAAGTGGTGTCTGAAGATCATCTGGTCCACTCCTCTCCCCTGCCCAAGAGCACTGGAACCTGGAATCACATCAAGATGGGTTTTTGAGTATCTCGAAGGATGGAGAACTCACAACATGTGCCAGTGTTCTGTCACCCTCAGAGTATAAAATGGTAATTGCATGTTTTCTCATGAAACGGTGGTTTGAGGTACAAATTGATTAAAGAATTCACATTGGCTAACAAGTGTTTACCATACCACATCTTCAGCAGATCAGCTCTATCTCCTCAATTACATCTGAAGTTTAATTGCCTGAGGAAGATGGGTGCCTGGCAGCTACTGAAAATATGCAAATTTGAATATTACTGAAATTAAATATGCTTCACGCACAAGAAGTTGGGTTTATCAGGCTCTAATACAGTTTTAAGGAACTGAGCTGGCATTGCCAAGGTTTTGTACAAAAGTGGATTTTTCTTAGCAGCAGCATATGTGCACAGGGCTGTTTTAGGATCTGTTACATACTAATGGGAAGCAGGAGTAAAGTTGTTTGTGGGTTTTTTGAACACCTAAACATGTTTACATGCACAAGTCTGAATCTTTTAAAGAGACTGTTTTTTTGAATTTTTTTGCTGTTTCTAACTTCAGTGATGTGACCTTGGAACCTGCAGGTGTATAAAGAGTGTGCAATTGAAACAGATACTAATAAATATAAGCAGCCTGACTTCCTTGGGTCTGAACTCCAGCTTAGTGTGTTAAAATAAAATCCTGGATACATTAATTTGGTTCTAGAAAAGTCAGAATGTGAGCAATTTCAGTTCAAAATGGAAAATGAAAGTGCTGGTCAGCTGTACAGAGGTCAGTAGAGGCCTCTAATCTTGGCTACAGTGATTCATTAATCTGAGAAATGTGATGTCAGAGCCAAATGTATAAAATTCTACTTTTTCATTAGTATAAACTTGTTACATTCTCATTTTAACCGTAAGAAGTGTTTGAATACAAAGTAATTGAGAAAATACTGTACTTAGCAAACTGTCCTTTAGCCAAGCTTGCATCATGGTGGAAGTAACTTTAACTACTCTGTATTAATACATATTGCAGCTGTTACTGCACGTCTGCAATTCATTTGTTGAATATTTGTAACAATTCCTCTGGATTTCAGAAGTTTTATCTTATCTACTTTTCATTTGAACTTTATTTCTGCAGTAAACTGAAGGTAGTGCTGTTTCTGAGACTTTCAATTATGGGAGTGGGTCTACACAAAACATTACTAATTGTCAAAGGGAAACTAAGTTAAGCATGACTGAAAGTTTGTTTCATTATTTAGATGGAACTGGATAGATCAGCTGATCCTCCTCCAGCACTTTGGGTTGCAACAACTAAATCCTCTGTGAATAAATGGGTAAGTGATACATTTTACAGTCTGTGAATACAATTGGGTAGTCCTGGGATTTGCAATCTTGCTGTGGCAACTGTTGGGTGGTTGCTTTCAATTTCACTGGGATATGCTGTGATTTGTAAGCTTTCTTTAAAATAAACCATAATATACTGATATGGAAATTGCTCAAAAGGTATGAAGCTTTGAATTACTTTCTTTGCTCTCTATTTCTGATGCTTTGAGAAATTATATTTCTTGGAACTGCATAGTTAACATCTGATAGCAGCATGAACTGGCAGTTGTTACTCACAGATAAAAGCAGAGTTTATAGATTATTGTGAATTTGTTATTTTCTTTCTTTCTTTAGACTTTGAAGGGAATCCATAATTTTAGAGCATCAGGAGATTATGATAATGATTGTACCAATCCCATACCACCCCTGTGTACACAGCCTGACCAAATTATAAAAGGTAAACAGCTGTTTTGCAGAGGACCTTGTCAAATCTGTTATCTTTAGCACAAGTGATAGAGCTTTAAGATTGACTCAGTTTTTTAAAAACTTGATACCATGATTTCAACCAGAACAATGTGGTTATTGTCTGTCCAGTGTTGGTTACAGTTAAAATCATGTTTAAACCTTGGTGACATCCAAGGTTTACACAAAAAAGTGAAACCAAAGAACAGCATATGTCATGTTATGCAATTTAATGTGATATTAGAAAAAAATAATGACAGTAATAACCTTAATTCTTGTTTGTTTGCCAGGGGGTGCTAGTATTATTCAGTGCCACATTCTTAATGACAAGAGGCACATATTAACCAAAGACACAAATAATAATGTGGCATACTGGGATGTCTTGAAGGTAAGGATGTAATTTCAGATTTTCTACTGTTGGATGAATTATTATTTTGTGCTACTTTTATATATATATATATTTAGTGTTTGAAATTTGTGGTAGAAAGTCATCTTTCTGTCTCAGAATATCATGCAAAGTTTGCCTTTTGAAAAAGGTGGGGGCATTTCTGAGTTTTTTGTAGCTTTCCCTGATGTGAGGCTGATATCTGCATTCACCAAATTTAATCCAGTATTGACATCTGCATTCTCCTGAAAATCAGATCCTTGAATTTTTTTCCAGGAGATAATAATGTCTGTCAAAGAGGGCTTGTGTTTGCTGGTAAGTCAGGAAGGCAGGAAAATGAACAGAAGGAAGCCTGGCTCCTGCCTAGTGTTGCCTGAGCAGACTTGGTGTGACATTTCCTTATGTTAATTTACACAATGATTGGTCAGAGGGGAGAGGAAGGACTCAAATCCCACAACAGTGAGATGGTCAGCAATTTCTTCTCTGGCAAAAGCCTGTTTTAAATTCTAAATATTTTCTTCTTCTTGAACTATGTAGCCAAGATCAGTAATGAGGTAAAGCATGCTCAGCCAACTTACTGAGTTGTTGAGTGAAGCAAAAAAAAAAAAGAAATTAACTTGGAGGCTATAGATTTATAGTAAAAATTATCTAGATTATGTTTTGAAAAGTTTTCTTTATTTCAGTATGTATTTAAGTGTGCAGTGTTAGATCTCAGGACCAAAGTCAAATGCTAATGTTAATTTTTACTTCCATTCAGGTTTTTTTTTCTTAGTAAGGCTGTGAGAAATGTCACTTGATATGTTTAAATACATACTCACTGTAGAGATGAGATTATTTGCCAGGTCAGAGTGTTGCTCCCTGCACTCAAAAGCTGAGACTTTACTGAGGATGCTGGAAGAAGAGAGGGAGATTTCCCTACCTGTAGCTGCACCCTTCAATCTTTGCTTCTTGTAGCTTTTCCTGGATTTTGAGAGAATAAATTCCAAGGTTGCAGTCCTTAGTGTTTGCCTAAAACAAATATTTCAGGATGACTCTACAAGTGGATTATAATCATCTTGATTTTAACAGAATTACTTAAAGGACTTTTATTTTAAAAGTATGAAGAAACCAGAAATAAAGCATCTGCACAGAAATTGACTCACTGCTGTTCCCATTGCAGTAGTTGAGCTGAATTTGTTGCTTGATGTGCAGGAAATACTGGTGTTTGATGTAGTACTGAAATATTGGTACTGATGGGGAGAAAAATGGCAGAGGGTATTAGAAGACAGCAATCTACTCAGTGTAGGGAAAATACTTTCTAGTTATCTGAAGTAATATTTCCAGACCTCTTTACTGGCTTGATGCTGCTACCTTGGAGATAAATGAAGAATAAAAATTACTTAGCATATAAATTATTGTTTGGCTTTTAAAAAAATATTTACCCTTTAACTTATATGGGTTTTTTTGGACTGCAGTGCTCAGGGAGAGATCCTAAGTCGCAATCATTCTAAGTGTATATGAAAATCAAGGAAAAGACTTGAGGTGTTGATATGACTCAGTACTTGTACATTTCTTTTGGTGAACAGGCATGTAAAGTTGAAGACCTTGGGAAAGTAGATTTTGAAGAAGAAATTAAGAAGAGATTTAAAATGGTTTATGTGCCAAACTGGTTCTCAGTAGACTTGAAAACTGGGGTGAGATACAACTCCTAAGTCTGTTGTTTTAATGTCATATTTCACATTTTTTCATATATTGCTTGTTCAAAATGGTTTTCGTTTGTTAACTTTAGAAGAACATTCATTGCTTATCTGATGGAGTAAATTTATTTTCAAATAAAACAGCAAATTTTACCTGTTTTTAATAATCTGAATAACAGATTTTTTATTAATTTTTTTGCTTGTGGTATAGTCCACCAATACCAATTATGAATTAATACAGTTTGATAAACAAAGTGTGCTGTCATGCTTTCAGAAATTCTTTGGTTTATATTCCCAGCTAAGTAGGAGCAAAGGTAGAAATATATAGACTTACTTAACTCCAAACAACTATTACATTCCTTGTGGTCTTTTGCCAACAGATGTTGACAATTACTTTGGATGAGAGTGACTGCTTTGCAGCCTGGGTTTCAGCAAAGGATGCTGGATTTAGTAGTCCTGATGGTTCTGATCCAAAATGTAAGTTTTAACTAATATTAGTGTTTATTTTAACAAAGAAATCAGAATAAATTCCAGTATGTATATTTTGAAGTATTCCAGTGCCACATACGTCAGTATCTGATTGGATTTTGGAGCTTATTTTCTTAATACTAAATTCTGTAGCATATTCTCCAAAGTAAGTATTTCCTTTTTGTCTGAAACAGTCATGTTCAGGGTTTACATTTGATTTTGTTTTAAACCTTCAAGATGCAAAAGGGAAAAAGTAATTATAACCTAATGTAGAGAATGTTTAAGCGTGTGAGTGATCCAACAGCAGGGATTCTAAAATCAGCTTTTCCTGAAAGATTGTAACATGCAGCTCTCAGATTGTGACAAGCAGACTTCTGTGCCCATAAATAGTTTGCTTTGGGAACAGAACTGCTCAAACTCTTGGGGAATTTTCAGCTGTGGATCAAATGGTTGTTATTATTATTTTGCCCATGGTTTTGTGTGTGATTGGAGTTCTGCCTGACTGTGTCTTGACAGTAAACCTTGGAGGGCTTCTGCTGCAAGCACTTCTGGAGTATTGGCCTAGAACACATATCAATCCAATGGATGAAGAAGAAAATGAGATAAACCATGGTTAGTATTTTAATGTTTTCTTTATTACTTGTGCATGCATTTTGTTTATAATATCTGTATCTTGAACAGATACAACATTTGTTGTCTTCCACCAAATCTCTTTAAATTTTTTAGCACTCCTAAATTTGCTTTACACCAGAAAGTGTGTTGTACTTCTGAAAGTATCAGGAAAAATCTTAGGTCTATCTGTAAAAAAGTAGATGAATAAAGGATTCTGAAGTTATGGAAACATGATGAAAAACAATTATTGGCAAACTGAGGCTTGACTTGGAAAAGAAACACTATATAATGACAGTATATAGCAATAATTCAGTTAGCCAACATTAGCCAGTATTTTCTTGATATAATTCCAGTTTTCTTCTAGGTATTGTGAACAAAATAAAATAAAAGCTTTATTGGAAAAAATGCATCCAGTGTAATAATACATGCAGTAGGTCTGTAGGAAACAGCTTAAAGTGGTGTTTAAGGAAACAATGCTGAGTCCAATCAGGCCTTAAATGAAAGCCACAGCCATGTGAAATGTAAGATAGAGGCTGAATTTGGCAAAATAAGAGACTGTAACTCCTGAGTTGGAAATCAATTCAACCCAGGTCAGAGTTGACGGAAAAGTCTCATCTTTGGTGGTTGAGAAATTGCTTTCTATAGCTAGATGATGAAATGAAGAAAACTGTACATTCAGCATATCTTGCTGTTTTGTGACAATACTGTGCCAAGAATTAATTGCTTTCTTCTTTCAAAACTGGCTCCCATGGAGGGTTAGAGCACTGGCAGAGTCTTCTGGATCCAGTTGCTGACTCTCAGACTGTTGTGTATTGGCAGTTTACAGCTTAGAGCCAGACAAGGTTTGAGAAGTGTCACTCACAGGCTTTTGTGGTGTTGGGTTATTGATGCTACACTGCTTATTCCTGTGTAGAGTTGTGGATTAGTGGAATGTTTGGAGTCCTCACAACAGAATCAGTTTTCATTGCCCTTCCAAAAGAAAAAAAATTAGGAGACTGGCACTGAGCAGTGACTTGAGGAGGTGAAGTGTACTTGTGGGACACTGGCATTTTTGTAGAGATATGAATTTAAGTAAACATGAAATATGTGCAGTGTTGTTCCTCTCAATTGTTCAGAGAAGTGTTATGAAAAAATCTTTCAAACTATGGGGTTTTTCACTTGCTGTAACTTCAGTATCATGTTCACCACTTCCAATATAGATTTTCTTTTTTGATTTCTGTGCTTGTTACGATTTCTGACCTTTCCTTGGCTACATGTATTTCTGGTTAGAAAACTGAGGAATCATTCATCTCCATGAGTCCATGCCATTTAAATTTCTTAATGTTGCTCGAATTCAACATCTCTTCAAATACAGTAAGGAGGTGCTACAGTGTAATGGAGATGATTTTTCCCAAGTGCAAGTCAGGCATCTGAATTCTTCTGCCTTGTTTCAAGATACCTGCTGATTAGGAGCTGCACTGTTCAAGAGGTGTATAAATAATGCTGATTTTTCTTTAATCTTGTCCTATCCACCTGATGTGGAATCAGTTTCTTCAGTCTTTGAAGAAGAATGAAGAACATAGTGCTGTAATTAACTATAATAAACTGAATATATAACACAGGAACTATAAGGCACTGGGAGTCTGATCTTTCCTAGCACATTGTTGTGACATCTGGCAAATCCAGGTAGAAGAGCAGTGCAAACAACCCTTCAGAGTTCTGTACTGTCACTCCAGAGGGAAGAACAGTTTTGTTTCAGCAGAGTCTCTTTAGTTGATTCCTAATATTAGTGTTGTTCACTCTGACAAAAGAAATAGGAAGAAACCTCATAATCAGGTTTTGGCTCCAGGGCTTTATCTTCCTTTTCTCACAGCCTTTTGAAATAGGCCTTCCACAAACCTGTATTGATCTTGTTACTCTCTACTATTTCTTTTTGTATCCTTGCTGTATCTTGGAAATAGGGATTTTCTTGGTTTTCATGAAGCTTATGATCTTCTGAATTTACAAAATGTATCTGCTGTAGGTGGAAATGTGTGCCCAGTTTTAAGGCCTAGTGCAGTCTCATTGCTGTTTTATGTGTGTTTTTTTCCAACAGTGAATGGGGAGCAGGAGAACAGAGTCCAGAAAGGAAATGGATACTTCCAAGTGCCACCACATACACCAGTTATTTTTGGTGAGGCTGGAGGACGCACTTTGTTCAGGTAGAAAAACTTACAGATATAAATTCAGTGGCTGAACAATCCCTTTCTTGGTGCAAGCAGGAATGTTATCAAAAATGTTCTTTGGAGCTGCTCTGTACATTTAGGACATGCCCTTGACAGGCAAAATAAGCAGCTGTTAATGATGATTTGGCATTGTCCAACTGAGCGCGTGAGTTTGCACATCAGCAAGGTGTGGGGCTTTAAAGCAATAAGGGGTTTGGGGTTTCTGCTCCCAAAATTAGTTGATGACTTAGCAGAAGGTCCTAATCTCTGTCAGGGAGGAGCACAGGTCCTGTATTGCAATGTGTGTACTAATTACCCTTCTATTTCTTCTCGTTCTGCATTGAAAAACCTAACTGTGATAGGTGATACATCAGAGACAGTTCCATAATGCTGCAAAACAAATGCTGAGCTTGCAAACACTGTGAATTGTTTGATATTTACTGACGTGGTGGATTTTATATGTCAGGGGTGAGGCATGTTTGATTTGTTGGCTTTGTTTACCAGGCTGAACAGGCCCCAAAATGATGTAACTTCTGGTCAGTAAAACAGGGAAACCCATTCTCAGCTTGGAAAACTGACTTATTTTCCTGCAGTATCAATGTATTTCTGTTGTACCTGGGGCTTAATATTTGCCTGCATTCTGTTCTGGTGGATCTTCCCTCTTCTGTAGCTGCTCCTCCAGAGAACACTGGAAAGACCCCATTGGAGGGAGCAAGCCATGTTTGTGGGACCTAAAAGCTGGCTTGCAGAACTCTGGCAAAATACCTCATTGCAATTTCTAAAATGATATGTGGTTTTTTTGCATCATTGCATGTGCACATTTCCTGAAATTGGCTTTATTCTTTCCTTTTAGTAAGGGCTTAGCAGATGCATTACATGCAAAGCTCATTTGTCCCAAGGAGGAGAGAATTGCTTTATGCCAGATGCCTTTCCCCTTCTCCTGACAGTTCTGTACTTCAACACACAAACGTAACACAATGCAGAGCAAAGTACTTTTATACATTTTCTGTGACATACCATATCCTGAGATTCTATTCCCTGTTTCTGCTCTGGGGTCTGTCTTCCTACAGCTCCTTTTGGTCTTTACAGAAAATAAGTGATCTCTTCCCCAGTAAGTTCATGATCCTAACAGAGTTCAAGCTCCCTGCCCATTAAAAGGGCAGAACCTCTCCTGAAAGCTTTTTAATGCAAATGACAGTAATTGTTGTTCCAATAAAGGTTCTTTCTGTGTGTCTCAGGTTGTTATGTCGGGATTCAGGTGGTGAAACTGAATCCATGCTTCTTAATGAAACAGTGCCACAATGGGTGATCGACATCACTGTGGATGTAAGTATTGGGTGTATAAGTTTGGCTTCTTCTGGTTTTTTTAAGATGGACTACAGTTATTTTTGCAGTATTTGAAATGACATTTTAAATTTTTGCTGTATTTGTATTTAAAATAAGTGGTCTCAGGGTCTGTAATCAACCCCCTTCAAGATGCAACATATTTGATGTGTCCAGTTAAAGTACTTTTGCTCAATTTCTTTTGACAGACTGTCTTAGATAAAGAATTAAAAGTCCTGTACATAATTGGTATTCTTTTCAAGTGAGGAACTCAGGAACAGAGAGTACACTTCATATTACTGCTGTCTTTTGATACAATCTAATTGCCTTTGAAATAAATGATAATTTATATTCAAAAGCTAGATGATCTGTGCATCATCTAAATTGAAGTGTCTCAGGAGTATGAGTAATTTGGAAGTTGGCTGTGGTGGGGATGTTGATTAGGAATCTCTCATGGGTTTTGATAATTAGGAGCTGAATATACTTCACCTAGCAGCTGCTGAAAATAGGAGGTGATAAGGATTCATCCTAAATTAACACTTCTGAAACTTGTTTCCTTCTAGAAAAATATGCCCAAGTTCAATAAGATTCCCTTCTACCTCCAACCTCATTCATCATCAGGGGCAAAAACTCTAAAAAAGTAAGTAATGCAAATACGACTATCAACGTTGAACATCAAATTACAGAAGAAAACCTGCAAGCTCAAGAAGAAAACCAAACAACAAAAAACAAAACCCACCAAACCAATTCATTGATTTCCCAGAGAATTGTTTTGTGCTTGATGAGTTTGTAAAAGTTCTTAGTCATTTAGCAGCATTGCTCTAAAGCACTAAGTTATATGAGAATATTTAAAAGAACTGTGGATTTGGGTTCAACAGGCAGTTGTACAAGTTTGTCTAAGAACTAACTACTGAAAAGGGACTTTGTCTTTTGTGGTATTTAATCAGCAGATGAATTTATAGATTGTTACTTGTTCAGAACCACAGCTCTGTTTCCTGTTGCTAACAGAGATGAATAATTGCTTTTTGAAAGGAAAAGGGACAAAAACTGCCAGTAGGGAATGCAAACTAATTTGCCAGTCACATGAGCTGTAACTGGGAGCTGGGTTGGTTAGAGATCAATGCAGATTTTTATCTGGTCTTTTGAATATCTCAACCACTTGTCTGAGTTGTTTGCTGTGTGACTCTTTGGATAAATTGCTGTTAGGATCATGGTATTCTGGATGATCCTGATCATTTACTACTAGACAATATAAAGATGATCTCTGTGTAGTTGCATAGTTTGCTCCAGCTAAGGAAGCTGTTGTGAAGATAAGAAAAACAGTTTGTTTCTCAAGTTTTTTCCTGACAAACTTCTCTAACTCCTGTAGAGACCGGCTGTCAGCCAGTGACATGCTTCAGGTGAGAAAAGTGATGGAACATGTATATGAGAAAATCATAAACTTGGATAATGAGTCTCAGACAACGAGCTCCTCCAACAATGAGAAAGCAGGAGAACAAGAAAAGGAGGAGGACATTGCTGTGCTAGCAGAGGAGAAGATTGAACTTCTCTGCCAGGACCAGGTAAGTTCTCGGTCATCAAAACCAAACCCTAGCAGTGAATTGGTTGTGAATTTTTGAGTTCTGAGCTTGAGATATGCTGTAGATTGTGTTACCTTGAAAATGAAGTAAATGTTTTGACATCAGGTTAACTTAGTGCTGACACAAATTTCTGACAGTCACAGGCAGATGGAAGATTTTTCATAATAAACCTGTTTAGTTTGGTCCAACATGGGGCCCATATAGGGTTACTTACTCATAGTCAACAAATAGGCTTAATATAATTCCACAGAGTTGTATTTTTAGCATTTCTGGAATGCTTTGAGTTCTGCTTTTTTGGCAGTTTTCAAACTTGGTCCAAAACCACTAATTGCCTATTAAGTGTAATGGAGATGAGATACTGAGGAGGTGGTTGTAATCTCAAGTTACATGTTACTCTGCTAAAATCTTTCAGTAATGCATCAGGCTTAGTTGCTAATTGAAAAATCTGAGTCTTTGCATGGCTCGTCTCGGTATCAGTTTTCACAATCCTAAGGGCAAACTGGACTGTTTGGTTTGAAATTTTTTTTTTAATTTCTACCAGCCTAGCAGATTTGTGAAGTAAAAGCTGACTTGTTGCTGTGTAGGTTTTGGACCCCAACATGGACCTTCGAACTGTAAAGCACTTCATCTGGAAGAGTGGCGGGGACCTGACGCTCCACTACCGCCAGAAATCGACGTGAGGGCAGCGCGGAGCCAGAGCGGTCGTTACCGACCTGACCTTGCTGTGCTGGTTCCAAGAGTAGTTCTAGAGCAGCCCACTGAACCCCTAAGGTAGATGAGACTTCTAATGCCTCAGTATGGACGGGAAGTAAACATTTAATTGAAGTGACTAATAGACCTGTAATATAGAGGAAAAAAAAAATCTATATGACTTAAACTAAAGTCTGTCCTAGTCTCAGTCAATGAGATGGGAGGTCCCCGAGTGGTTTGTGTTGTGTGAGGTGTACAGAGAGTGGATGATAACCCAGTGCAGACTTTTGCTTCCTCCTTTTTGCTTTTGGTTTTTTTCCAGAACATAATCCCCTCATCTGCTCATGCTCGGTATCAAACAGGTTTGGCCGTGTTAGTCACTGTTCACAATGTAATTAAGAACTGCACACAAGGTATTTTTAGTACATTCCATTCATGAAGTTCCAGCAATGATTTCTCACAGGTTACTTAAGCATTTCTACCACTAAAAGAAATTTGGAAAAGAAAACACCAGAAAATAGGTATTGCATACTTGAATGAATGGGCCCATTTAATTGCAAACCAAGGGTTAACATGAGAATTGTGTTAATTGCTTTAGAGAGCTGTTGACATGCAAGATAAGAACACTAGAAAAATATCAGAGCAGTGTGAGTCCAATGATGCTGTGCATCATAATAGAGTGAACGTGCTTTGCAGCAACTTAGAGATTTTTTTTTCTAAATATATATGTAACTACTTCCTGCACTGTGTCCTGTGTTCTAAAGACACACTAGTCTAATTTTTGGTAACTGTGCTCCAAAGGTATGTGACATTTTGTTAAAACTTCAAACCATTCTGATTATAACTTCATATGGTTAATGTTAAACTTTAGAAACTTCTCAGCAGATTTCATATTCATGAGATAAAAATACTGATTCTTTTCTGAGGTTTTATATGCAATTGTTCTTTTGTTAGAGATTTATGCAGATCTTGTTTTCACTGCTATTTCTAAAAATCTGTGACTGTCATAGGCTCATGGTAATCTTTTATAGAAGTTTAACTTATTGGGGGGAGGGAGGGTAAGGGCCTTTCAGCTTTTTGTGAGAAAATGTGGGGATATCCCAGAAAACCATTTGTAGCCAGAGCAAATTACAAATCTTCGTAAAGAAATGGTTTAGAAATTACTCTTGTCTGAAGCAGAAGCACAAGTGCCTTCAAGGGGCAGTATATTATTGGAGTTTCTTCAGGAGACACATGCTCTAGCCCTTCCTGTATCTTGTGATCAAGATTTAGGTTGAGGCCTAAGGAAAATCCCAATAAATTGTATTACTGGGATTGTATTGGTCAGACAAAAAGTAAAGTATTTTTCATCATGTTTTATTTGAAAAAATAGTCAAAATATAGTCAAATTGTCAAAATAGTCATTCCCTTCTGCATTTTTAACCCAGCAAAACAAGTTCATTGCTTAGAGAAAACCATGATTCAGAATTAAGCTAGCATGTCCTTTCCCATCTTTGAGAATCAGGTTCAGTTTTTATCCTCATTTCTGTGTATGCTTAGTTTGCCACAATTGTGCTTTTGTGAATTAAATAGTTAAACAGAACTAACTTTTATTGGTAAATTGTCCTGACTTGTATTTATTAGTAGCAAGGGTCTTTGTCTGTTCCAATAGGCACTGTTTGGGTTATGTTTTGTTTCCTGGTTGTCTTCCTGTCCTATTGTATACATTGGAGTTACTCACAGTAATTTTTTGTTTGAAATCAGCCCAAGATTGTAATTTTCCTTCTGTTTTTTCTTTCTAACCATCCTGAAACACAGTAACAGGAAAGATTAATGGAAGAGTCTGCAATGCCAGAAGGGTAAATGATGTTTCACAGTTGTATAGAATAAAAGGCTTTAGTTAAAATACTTTCAAGTTGTTTTGTGTACTAGATGAACTGTGCAATTTTGGAGCTTGAATTTGAGAAAAGGCTTCAGAGTGCTCTGAAGCCTCAAGTAATGCCATGGCTGAAGAAATGGCAGTGCCTTAGCAGAATCCTGTGAAGATAATCTTGTAGTGTGGTTGAATGTCAGAGTTTGAGGTGAGCAGACCTTGAGATGTGACCTCCCAGTCCTGTTGAGGGGAGAATGTGACATGGGCAGTGCTGCTTTTGTACCATGAAAGTATTTTGTGCTAACAAGTGACTCGTGCCAGTTGCTGCTGAGCTGTCTGGGTGTGGAAAGGTTGTAAGAGGCACGTGGGAAACCAGGCTGGGTTTCCTGATGTTGAAAATGCCAGGACAGAATGCTCAGAACTTTTGCTGTGGGAATTGTCAGCTGAGCTGCTCTCTCAGAGGACACAGTAATTCAGTGCCCAAATGTGCTCCCAGATTCCCTGCTCTGACTTAGATGGAGTATCAAGTGAGAGAAGGGGCTTTTTGCTACTGCCTTTTAAATCCTGTCACCTTTTCTGGAGTTGTGCTGTCTGTAAGAATCCTGAAGGCCAGGAGGAGGAGAGCATGGAGTTAATATGAGAGTCACAGCTCCTGGGAACATTGTGAACAGAGTTTCAGATTGCCAGAATCGCAGAAAAGGCTGCAGATTTGCAGAAGTTACTTAATTTCTAAGTTCATAATGGGAAGGAGTTGTAAATCTAGTGTTTAGTACTGCAGCCTGTCTCCCAGGAAAGCATTTAAATTGCGTATGACAGGTAATTTTTTATTCTCTTTAGGTGGGGTGGGGCTGAGAACAGGAGAGCTTGGCTCAGAAGTTTTAGCTGAAGTGCAAGTATCATTTTAGGATGAGACCTGCTTGAAGGATTTACCATAACTTCAAGAAACATGGAAAAAATATTCAAAATAAGCTCTAGACAGAAAGGTTGTAGACTCCCCTTCCCTGGAAGTGTTCCAGGCCTGGCTGGATGGGGCTCTAAGCATCCTCTTCTAGTGGAAGGTGTCTTTGTCCATGGCAGGGGGTTGGAACTGGATGAGCTTTATTATGGAATCATAAATGGTTTGGGTTGGAAGGGACCTTAGTGTATTTCTACCTCTTGGTCTTGGGATTTATTAGTTGGATTGCCCACGTAGTCCCCAGGAGAGGGGCAGCCGGGGACTGGCAGGGCAGTTACTGGTACAGAGACATTACACCAAGGTATTATTTTTCCTTTCACAGAGGTCCTGTTTGATTCAAACTTTATCCCTAGAAATTTATTGAACTTGACATTTAGAATCAATCTTTAAGCACATGATCTTACACTGTGGATGTGGTGCTGGCTCCTGAACAGAGCTAGGTAGAGTCAGCTCCCAGCTGGATAACAGAGCTGTGGGGAGCACTCACACCCTTAACAAGAAAGTGCTTGATTGAAATAGCTCCCTGTACTACAGTGAAGGTTTTTTCTGTACAGAGCTGTGCAAACACCATGCAGAGCAGAGCCTGGGTGCGATGTCTGATCTCTCTCTGAGGATATTGACACTATTCTAAATGTCTTTTTCAGGGGAGTCTGAATGCTTAATTACATATTGTAGCTTAGAAATGTAACTTTGAGCCAACAGTTAAAATTCTCCTGCAGCAGAAGCTAAGCCAGTTAGTGTTTGCTTGAGGAAAAAGCCAAGAAGGAGGTTGTTTGGGCAATGCCCAGGAAATGGAACACTAACATAGTCTAATGTTAATCAATGCAACCTGTAGCTGCTTTCTTTTAAGAGCCTGTTCCTGTGTAACTGCTTGGAGGTGGAAACACTTGCCCAGTTTTGGGGGAAGATGGAGAATGCATGTGGAAGTACATGAGCCCACCAATACATGAGTGATGTGATCTGTGCTCAGCATTGCAGAGATCCATTTTCCTGCAGCACTCCTGAGTTACAGCTCAGAAGTTCAAGTGTGGCTGAGCAGCCTTTGCACAGGGCCTAGAGCAGTACAGTGGGAGCTTCAGTAGATTGTCAGGTCTGCTGTGAAAGTTTAAGAGGGAAAATTAAATCATCACTGCCTGAATCTGGTGTTATAATCTACCAGTAGGTGTTCAACTTAAAGACAATAAATACATCCATTCACTCATTCGAGTTCAGCCAGAATTAGTTCAGCATCCATAATGTTAATAATGAGATTTGCATGTTTATCTCTAGTGTGGTTATTTCCTTATCATGATCGTGGGTGTTTACAATCATTCCTAGTACAGGGTTATGCTGTATGCAAAGTTCCCATGGATCAAGGTAGCCTCAGCTGGGGCAGGGCCTGGCCTGCTTTCTGTGGCCTTTTTTGAGCAGAGGTTTGAGTAGCTGGGGGGGAGGAGGTCCCATGGCTCCGAGGGCTCCTCCTGGCTCATCCCCTGGTGCCGTGGCATTGGCAGGAGCACGGCTCAGTGGAGATGGGCTTTGCCTAATCCTCACTCTAATACCTGAGCTGCTGGGAGCCTCTGTGGATTTAACGTCTGCCAGACCTGTGTCCTCAGGCTCAACTGTTAATTTTAGGGAGCAGCTCAGGCCTGGAAGCTCATCTGTTGTGTCTGGCCATACAAACCACCCTGCTGCTGTATTGTCTGAGGTGATCCCTCCTCCGTTTTACCCTTCTCCTGATGCTGCCCAGATAATCCTTCTTGAGTCTGCAGAAGAGCTGCTGCTGTTGGCTTTAGTGAGTGAGACAAAGGTCACATCCAGCTCCTGCTTACCTGGAAACAGATGTTTGGGACAGCGGCAGACTGAGTGGGTGTTTGGTATCTGAATCCAGCCACCCTCAGGTGCTTCTCCCATTCTTTTTAGGTTTTATTTTGAAACTAAAATTCCAATCACTTTTCTCACTTTACACCCACAAACAGGACTACTCTCTACTTTCTGGGCTGCGGCTGTGAGGGAATATCCAAGTTGCTAAGAGGAAAGAAATTTGATGAGGAGGTACAACTCTTCACCTCATTTAGCATTTGAATGATCAGGTTTGGAGAACACAACATTCTCCTGCTCAAGGTTTAAGTACTTGGTTTTCCAAACCCCTTCCCACAGCCAGTTAACATAACACACAGAGGCTGGATACAGACTGAAGAAAGTTTAAGCCATTTATTATGGTGACATTTGAAATCTAGCATGAGTTTTGACATTCCCTGCTCTTAGATTTCTAAAAGGTGTTTATGCTGCAGTCACTTAAATGAGCTATTACCCTCTCATGGCCATTTTTGAGAAAGGTAAAGGACTAGAAACAGTCCTAAATAAACAACATGAATAAAACACCACCTATGTATCTTCAGGCATCAGGCTCCAAGATCAAACCAACCTAGGAATAGTTTAAATTACATTTATTTTTAGTGTTTGCCCTTGTAACAGTCAGCTAGGAGAACAAAATAGGGAATTAATTTTAGTAACATAGGAAATAAAACTGGCTCACAATTAACAGACCCTTTAGCAGACTAGAATTCACTGTCAATTCTACTGCTTTTAGTTAGAGCTTAATACATTCTTTAAAACAACAGGTACTTTGAGAATCCTGTTCAGAACTACTGTACTTGCAGTATTTCAGACTAACAACAGATCGAGGACAGATTTTTGTGTCAGGATGGACTCATCTGAAGCCCTCATGTGCTGTGACTTTGCCTGCACCCTCTGGCTGAAGCTGAGCTGTCACAGGCAAACCTGTGGGACCTGAATCCCCCCTGCATCAGTCCCAGATTTCAGCCCAGTCCGCTGTCACTTACTGACCTGCACAGTGCAGAAACGGAGCAGGAGCCAGGGCAGGGCAAAGGAAATCAGGCAATATTGTGCTCAATAAGTGTACTTTAGTTTATAGCCTAAACATACACCAGCCTTGTACCCCATTCTCTTCATTTACAAAGGATTTTCACTGCAGTAGCTGTATTATTGCCTAGCAGCAGCTTTGAAATTCCATGATAAATCACTTCCCTGAGGATTATAAAACCATCCATGTCTTCTCTTGTTTATGTCATGTTTGCTGTTACATTCAGAAGTGATTTTGGAGACAAACGCAAACAGAAAAAAACCTACAAAAACCAACTGCTGGTGCTGCACAACAGCCCCATGTCTTAAACTTACAACAATTTGTATAAAAATAGTAATGAGTGAATAGAAAAGCACAAGCAAAGGAAATCTATTTCTCAGTCACTACAGAAGAGATTCATCACCCTTATTTTAAAATCTTCAATTTGGTTCAAGTAACCACCATCATTCCCTCCCCCCCTCATTGTTTACTTAACTGCACAGCCACCACCATGGCTTTGTCCCATCTGAGGCTGCAATTTCAAACCCCATTGTATTTCTTTCCTGCCCAAGGAATAAAGAAGGTACACGAATGACTGTTACAGAGAAGGGAATTAAAGAAAATAACAGTCTAGTAGGAGTACTAGAGTAACAAGTAAAAGTATCTTGGTGTAAGAAATACCTTGCAAGTCACAGGATATACCATTAAAAAAGCTTTCTAACAAATCAAAACTATAAATATTTTTTTAATGCCATCAAACATACCAATAAAAATCATCACTAAGTGTCGCTGTTCAGGCATCATGCCTTTGTAAATACATTCAGGAGCACTTGTAGGCAAATGTGAATTCCAGAACTTGACGTTCTGCCAGTGTCCAACTTGTTTCTGCATCAATTTCTCTATTGATTGGGTGATTTTGGACAGCATTCAAATTCTGAACATAGATCAATCCATTAAACAGTGATTGGAAAAGACAACAGGATATGTACTTCATGTGATTTCTTTTCTAGTATTGTCTACACTAACAAAATAGAGTAACTGTAATTCTTTCAAGATCAGAAAAATATTCCACGCTGTAGCACTGCAGCATCCAGCAGTCTGTAAACAGCAGCAGGGTCCATTTCACTCAGGACCTTGTGCAGCTGCCTCTCCTTTCTGCTCACTTGCTGCTTCATGCTCTGGTGTCTCTGGAGCAGTGGTCAGTGAGCTCTCAGTGCTGTTCACAAGCAGCTTGGATTCCTGGCTATCAGCATCAGTTCTTAGTGTTGTTTTTGAAGAAATGTCATGAGGAAGATCAAGAGAAGGTAAAGGTGGAATTGAAGGCAGGAGGCCATCCAGTGTGGGCTGGTTGCCTGATCCTTCAGGGTATGGGGTTAAACCTTCATGGTCCAAAGCTGACGCATTTTCTGGGAAATGGAGATAGTTTATAAAAACCCAAAACATATCAGGCTAACAGACAGTGCCTCAGCATTTTCATTTAAAAGAAAGAGACCCACATTCTACAAACTTAACGAAAAGTGCACTAGATTTTTCCATTTCTAAACCTGATTTCTGCTACTTTTTCCATCCCATTTTTGCCATTCTTGCTGATTTCTATTCAAATTTGCCTATTTCCAAAAACCATGATGATGTTAAGCAAGCATGAGTTGGTGCCATTCCAGAAATAAGATCTAAAAGAAATCTTGAGTGCACTTACCAAAATAAGCAGAGGCTTCACTATTTGGCATTAATGTTTCAGGGCCTACAGAAGCCCCTGCTGCTGGCACGTTGAAGGAGGCAGATGGGGACAGGCTGGACACTTCTGTTAAGCTTGTGAATTCAGAAACTGAAATGCCAGACATATCTAGAAATCCTGAAGGAGAAAGCAAGTATTAGCTAGATGCAACACAAAATTCTAGATTCAAAAGGACGTGTTCTATCCAGACTGAAGTCAGTGAAGTCCCCTTCCCACTAAATGCAAATAAATGTAACTTATCTGGTACCCAAATTCTACAGCTCTGAAATCCAGGGAAGTCAAAAACCTTAAGGAAAACCACCACCAGTGCTCACAGTTCTGAACTTAAATCTCGAGCTTGTTTAAGACCATATTAGTTTCTTTAGATGTACTCTAAAGAATTGGTGAAAAAAAAGCACCCAAGAAAACCTGCCTGGATCCATAACTCTCTGGAGAGGGGGAGGAGGAGAAAGGGAGCTTTCTGGTGAGTAACCGCTCATTTCTGTGGAATGATCCAAATTCATAACTGTTTCAGAGCTGTCATTCTGAGAGGTAGGTGCCAACAGTGGAGTCTGGAATAAGACAGCAAGAAGTAAAAACACTGTTTTACATCAGAAGCTTCACCTGTAGCCAACCCTCCCATGAAAGCATCCTGCCTGTCTCCACATGCAGCACTTCAGAGAGAAGCTGTGATGCTGAAACTGAAAGGCAAACACCACTTAGGACATGTTCCAGTTCAGCCTTTTAAAGCCAGTCTGTTCTCAGAACTTGCTTCCTGGAGGTGTGTCTTTCTCCTAGGGAAGGTAGGTGTTCTAACATGATCCTTATTGACTGGCACCACTGTAGGATGCGAGATGTGAAAACAGGGAGAAGATATGTGGCAAGAATTTATATCAGCTGACACCAGTGACCTGGCACCTGCTCAGCAGCATCAGCTCTCTCTTTCCCTTCACCCAACTCCATTTCATTCAAGCGAAATTGAATGCTGTACTCAAACATTCTGTATTACCACTGTCACAAACAGCAGATGATTTTGAAACTCCAGAGAATATGGCAGAGATTGGAATTTAGTTCTTTCCTACCTCTGTGTAACCATTAGTGGATGGCACAGGAGTTCCAGCTCCTGGTGAGGGTGAAGGTGATTTGCTTTCTGGCTTTCTCTTTGATGTCATGGACTGTGTTGGAATTCTGTGCAAATAGCCATATCCAATACCACATCCTAAACTGTACAGGAGAAAAAAATCAAGACACAAAAAAGGTGCTCTTAACAAAGCTAGTATTTTAAATTTTGACTCTTTTAAACAAGAAGAGTTTTTGTCTTTTATCTATAGCAGGAAATGCCTACCTGCAAGAATTTCCACTCAAGAGTACTCAAGGAATACTCTGCAATCAACTTTGAGACATGGACAGCTTAGCTTTCATGTCACTATTTTATATCTTTACAAAATACTTAATCTGACGTGATGTGGGTTTTGTTCTTGCTTTAGCTGAGTGTTTTGACTATGAGAATACAGATAATGAATCTGCTAATGGGGAATTCAAGACATGAGTTTTGCCATTTGATTCAACATGAACAGGATTAGATCCTGAATGTCCTGAATTCCTCGTTCTAAGCTGATTTTTTTAAATGTAAAGATTAACAGTTTTGGGTGACAAGTGTGAGGAAACAAGGCTTAACTTGGAAACACCAATAACTGATAGTAGTAATACTCCTAAGAGGAGCTCATTTACACCAAGTGTAAAACCTGTCATCAAAAGAGGTCAGTACCTTCCTTCTCCACCCCAAGCTCCATTGGGAGTCACAACTACCTCTCGGATGGAATCTGCTTCAGTGTTATAAACCATCAGCTTCAGAGGCTTCCCCTCGTGGGATTCAATCAGGGAAAAGAAATCCTCTGACTATGAAAAAAAAGAAAGAAAGTAGTAGTTAATAAACCCAAATGTGTAAGTCAACATTTTACATAATTATTTTACTCAATGTGAGATATTAAACACCCAGAAATAGAAAAATCACCAATGTAGTTTGATCTTTAGTGGCAACTTCTTTTTATAGTCAGACTAAAAGAAAGATAATGTTTACCTTTACAATAAAGCTTCTGCCATAAACATCAACCTTCCAAAATCCCCCAGCACCACCACCATACGTTTGATTAGCTTTATACAAACCCCAAATCCTACCACAAACACTTGGCAGGCACAAAGACAATCACTCCCTGCTGGAAGGAACAGGCACCCTACCTCCTGGAGAATCTGATCAGATCCAACAACGTAGTCAGTGTATGGCTGGAGACCAGCCAGAGCCGCAGGGGACGAAGGCTCCACGTCCTGTGAAAGAATGACACGAGTCATCTGCACCCACAGCAGGATAAACTACCAAGACCAAAAAGAAGAGCTAGCTCCCAGAGCAAGGAAGGAAAGTACACTTTGTTAACAGGATAAAAAAGAAGTTCTTGAATAGCCCACATCTACATGTGACATCCTGTAAAACATGCTGAGTAAGAAAGATGTAAAACACGATGAGTAAGAAAATTTACCAATTTAAAATTACATCCTCTGAAGATGTTGAGAAATTGCATTTACTTAAACAATCAGAAACATACATTATTTCTTATTTCCAGTTCTAGTCTTGCAGCTCTTCCTTTTAATTTTAAAACAAATTTGTGGTGCTTTTTGTAGCATTACCATTACTTGAATGAAGTTTAGCCAACACAGAGACACCAATCAGCCCAGAATCTTTTTTGCTTTTGTCACTGAAACCCTTCCCACCTGTGGGCTTGATATTCTTGGGCTTGAGAGAATTTTAGCCTGCTAGCAGCTGCTAACTTTCTCCCAAAGAAAAATTTCTCAAGAGAGCTTTTTCTCAAAGCAATCTTAGCAAAACAACTGTCCTGTTCTCAAAACAATTCTTCTCCAAGTGTTTTGTTTTTCTGCTGTTTTCTCTGGTTTGACCAATGAGGTTAGAGAAGTGTCGTTCCTGTTCACCAAGCAGATTAGGTCTGATAGAAACACTTTATAAAAGTAAAATAAAGCCCAAGGGGCAGAGCTTGCTTACTCTCTACCTTCTGAAAACCTTAGAGTCTTTCATCTTTTTTCATGTCCAACAACAACACCCACCTGTACTGTTTGGTCCAGTTGGGATGGAGTTATTTTTCTCACTGTCACTGGGAACCCTGACAGCCACCCACTCCTTGTCCCTACTCAAACAGCTCAGCCAAACCTTCAAGACTGTGTTCCCTTCCTCTGTGTGACTGCACCACTGTATTTTACATTACTGCTAAACATCACACTGGAAAACAAGGTTACACGACCAGTAACGGGCCAGCCAAGAATTCCCCCTCACCAGAACATGCCAGACGTGTTCGTTGGCTCCCTGGAAGCTGCAGAACCTCACGCTGGCTCCAAGGAGGCCTTGTCCTCCCCACATGTTACTGGGGATCACCTCCACCTCTCGGATTTTCATTGTTTTGATGTTATACACCTCCAGCTTCACTGCTTTCTCAGCATTTGCCTTCAGCAGGTCTTTCAACATATTGTTTTCCTTGTTCTGTAGAGCAGAGATACAGCATTAACATTATTTCCAGTTGCACCTGTAACATCTGTGGCAGAATTTGAATACAAAGAACCAAAACCATCAAAGTTTAGGTTCTGTGGTTCACAAACAATCCCAGCAATTTCCAATTCAATTTTCTTTCACTAGAAAGCAGTCCGTACTCTCAACACACATCCCTTTACATAAACACTTCCCGTTATTCCATTTCATCACTGGCATTCCTGTCCTCCACAACTGCTATTAAATAATACCAGCAGTATCAGATGCCAACTATGTAGTCTCACAATGAGCACCAACATTTCACTTCATGTCTCTGAGCCCCATCTCTCTTCATCAGCCCTTCAAAGTCATTGCAAACTGACTGTGAAAGAATATCTTCATTTCTGTCATGTTAGAAGATTAAATGATTTTCCTCCAAAATATGCCCTTAGAATGATCACTTCCAAAAAAAGACATCTCTCATAAAACCAAGACAAACTTAATGAATTCAGCTTGCATGTGGTTAGGGTGAAGCATACAAGGCAAAGCTCTGAGCCTCTTAAATAAACTAACAAAACCAAAACCCAAAAAAACCCCATCAAACCAAAACTCAACTCTTCTCTCATAACACAGAGGAACTGTGTGTTCTTGGTCTCAAAAGTCTAAGTAGACAGACTATGATTCTTTTTCATGCTTTATCAACTGTTGAAACAAGTTTCTTTAAACAAATGTTGAGCTCTGACTATTGACTCACCAGTTCAGTATTCACCTTGTGGTAGAAAATATGTACGAATGAGCAATAACATAAACCATGTGTTAACCTGTTAGGAAGTCAAGGTGAGTAAAGGCATAAACAAAACCTTTCCTTCAAACTTGGATCTAGCCAAAGAGACTTTGAACACCTGCAAGTTTTACTTTACTTTTCAAGTCCAATGTGAAAAGTTTCTCAGCTTGTGACAGTTACGGCTTTTACCTTCCAGCATTGCTACAGCGCCCACAGTTCCTGTAGGCTGGAAAAAAAAACACTGAAATTGTTTGAGACTTACAAGCCTCGTGTGTCCTATGGCAATGATGAAATCAAAGAAAGGTTCCAGTCCTCCTTGTTGGGCTGGGGAGTTCTCTTGAACCTGCAGAACATAACATTTCATTGTTATTTGACACTGATCTCCAGTTATGTAAGGGAAAGTGTTAATCTTTACACTTGATTCAATATTTACTTTTGAGCTGAGCCAAAGATAAGGCATCAAATGACCATCCTCAAGAATCCATAATTAGGATCTTATATAAAATTAGGATTTTACTTTTATAAAACTATGAACAGATATCCAAATGAAGCTGTAAAAAGCAGGTTTTGAACTCCATATAAGACACAAATGTTGTGATTCAGAGTTCACAGCCTGGAATTATTAAATACTGAATACTTTGGAGAAAGGCTTGGTTTTCAACGTGCTGCTGCAGGATTTTCTGCCACGGTTCTAACAACCTGAGCATGGTGAGAGTCCCCCCTTGCATCAGAGCCATTTTTCCATGAACACAAGTGACAGCTGGGTTCCCACTTTTCCAGCCCATTGGAACAGGAATATTTACACAAGTACACCACAAGCACAAGCCTGCCCACAACTTCTGGTCAGGAAAACTGCCACCACTTACAAAAGATTCCTAAGAGCTGGGACATCTCAATTTCATTACAACCAAAGTTTCATAGAAGAGGTGCCATCCATAGAGAGAATACTCATAAAACACAGTCATACCAAGAAAAATCCCACCAAAAGTTTGCAGATTATATTAAAGTCCACCCACTTCCAGGTATACTGACAAAGCAAGATGGTGTTAAGGAATCACTGCAAACCTACTGACAGTTTGCTCTTGACTTCACTTTTTGTTAACCCAGCAGCCCTTAACCTAAGATACATTTGACTCCTGAGGGCCACCTCACAATTTAAGAACAAAATTACAGCCCAGGCATCATCTAAACTGGGAAGCTCATTGCTAGGAAAGTTAAAACACCTACATCTTATGTTTGGTCTGGGGTGTTACCAAAATGCTAGATATATATTTTTACATTTTTTTGTATTGGTATTGGGGCCTTTGCTGGCAGAACTGTCTATAAAAGTTCTAAAATAGACTTAATAGCACAGTTACTTCAGCAAAAGCTTCTAAAGCTAAAATCAGAATAATACTCATGCTTTATTTTTAAACAGTCAAGACTCAGCACTGTAACCACAACTGTAGTAGAAGTGTTAACTTTCATCACAACCCTGAACTGCATCAAAAGCAAACAGGCAGCTTTATACTGGTCCTGAGAAACACAGAACGCAGATGAATGGAAACAGCACGCAGCAGCAACGCTCCCATTCTTATTCCAGGGAGGGGAAATACCCACTAAAAGAAACGATAACTCATGCAAACAGCTGTTATCTGCCCATCCTTAAACTTCCAGATATGCATTTTCACCACCGTACGTCCAGACAATCTGCTAAAGGAGTTACAACAAACTTGCATCTACACCTGGGAGAGGCAGCCACGGAGGAAAGCACCGGTGGAGCGGGAATTAACCCCCTAACACGATGCTGTGAAGATCCACAGAGAAGGGAGCAGGGAAAGAAGGAGGGAAGCAGAGGAATAGGTAGACAGAACAACAGGGAGAGAAGGAGAACAGAGAGAGAACAGGGAGAGATGGAGGGGAGCAGGGAGAAAAGGAGGGGAACAGAGAGGGAAGAAGCGCTGTTCTACTCTTAAACTACTTCAAGTTCCCCGAGAGCAGCCCCACAGGCTCCCCCAGGCTGTTCGGCACCCGAGTCCCGCCAGGTCGCGGCCCCGAACTCGCTGCAGCCGCCGGGACTGGCACCCGCTGGTACCGGGAGCGGCGCGGCCGCCCCGCCCCTGCCGGCGTGGCAATACGGGAAGGAGCCAACAGGTGAGGGCCGGGGCAACTCAGCCACCATGGGCAGGATGAGGCAGCGGGACCCCGCTGAACCCGTCCCAGCGCCCCCCGCCCCTCGCGGCCCTCCCAAGCTCCCTCCCTCCCTCTCCCCGCGGGCCCGGCGGCGGCAGCCTTACCCCGTGCACGTGGAAGCCCTCGGCGCCGCCGCCAGGGCCCTCGGAGCTGGATCCCAGCCCCATGGCGGCCGCCCCGCCACCGCTCCGCCGGGACCCGAGCGGACCCGGCCCTCAGGCGGCGGCGGCCCCGAGCATCGCCCTCACGCCGCTCCCGCAGGCCCGAGCAGCTGAGCGCCGAGCACAGCAGCGGGACACGGCGGAGCGATGTGGAAGCACGGCTCGGCTCCGCGCCCTGGCGCGTGACCGGCGGGGAACGCCCCCTAGCGACGGGGGCGGGGCGGGAGAAGCTAGGCGTTGCTGCGGGGGGCGGGTAGGGGCGTGGCTAAGCGGAGGGGGGCGTGGTCTGGGGCGGGGCCGGGGCCGAGGGGCGGGGTCAGCGCTGTGTTCCCAGAATCACGAAATCGCTGGATCCCGGAATTTTTTAAATTGGGAAAAAACTCTGAGATCAGTGAATCCAGCCTATCAACGAACACCACCGTGGTGACAGACCATGGCGCTGAGTGCCACGTCCAGTCTTCCCTCAAGCATCTCCAGGGACGGTGGCTCCACCACCTCCCTGGGCAGCCCATTCCAGTGTCTAATCAACCTTTTCTGTGAAGAAATTCCTCCTGACGTCCAACCTAAACCTCCCCTGGCACAGCTTAAGCCTATGAAAAAAAACCCAAACTCATCCACTATTGTTCTCATTCTAACAGCCTTTAAAAATCATCTCCTTGTCAATGTAATCCAGAAAGAGATTATTGCTAATTTTTTACCAATACTGTTTCTGTTCCTCTCNAAGCTCCCTCCCTCCCTCTCCCCGCGGGCCCGGCGGCGGCAGCCTTACCCCGTGCACGTGGAAGCCCTCGGCGCCGCCGCCAGGGCCCTCGGAGCTGGATCCCAGCCCCATGGCGGCCGCCCCGCCACCGCTCCGCCGGGACCCGAGCGGACCCGGCCCTCAGGCGGCGGCGGCCCCGAGCATCGCCCTCACGCCGCTCCCGCAGGCCCGAGCAGCTGAGCGCCGAGCACAGCAGCGGGACACGGCGGAGCGATGTGGAAGCACGGCTCGGCTCCGCGCCCTGGCGCGTGACCGGCGGGGAACGCCCCCTAGCGACGGGGGCGGGGCGGGAGAAGCTAGGCGTTGCTGCGGGGGGCGGGTAGGGGCGTGGCTAAGCGGAGGGGGGCGTGGTCTGGGGCGGGGCCGGGGCCGAGGGGCGGGGTCAGCGCTGTGTTCCCAGAATCACGAAATCGCTGGATCCCGGAATTTTTTAAATTGGGAAAAAACTCTGAGATCAGTGAATCCAGCCTATCAACGAACACCACCGTGGTGACAGACCATGGCGCTGAGTGCCACGTCCAGTCTTCCCTCAAGCATCTCCAGGGACGGTGGCTCCACCACCTCCCTGGGCAGCCCATTCCAGTGTCTAATCAACCTTTTCTGTGAAGAAATTCCTCCTGACGTCCAACCTAAACCTCCCCTGGCACAGCTTAAGCCTATGAAAAAAAACCCAAACTCATCCACTATTGTTCTCATTCTAACAGCCTTTAAAAATCATCTCCTTGTCAATGTAATCCAGAAAGAGATTATTGCTAATTTTTTACCAATACTGTTTCTGTTCCTCTCCATAGGCACAGAATTGTGCTCAAGAATAGCATTTCTACCAGCTGAGACAGCTTTTAGCATTAATAGCTGAAGAGCTAAATCAATAGTCCAATGTTGCTGTTTTACAAGTGGTAGGTGATCACTAAGGGGTTGTGGTATTTCCACCCCCCCAGAATTTCATGTCTGCCCCACTGTGTTCTACTTAGGATGGATCCTTCTGGTTCTGCCTTTAACTCATGAATGGAAAAGGTCTGAAAATTTTCAAAGTAGCAGAATTAATTTGAAGTGTTATTATATTAGTATCGTTAAAAATTATATTTCCTGCATGAACATTTTCATTTCAGTACAAAAGTACTGATTTCATTAAAACTCCTTGATAGTGCCACTCTCACCTGCAGGTTCTCATTTCTCAAAGGAGCCATCCACATAATCTCTGTAGTTCAAGTGTGATGCACAAAAACAGGAAAAAACCCAAAAACTTGCTTTTTCCATCCTCTGCCTTTGCTTCCAAGTGAAATTCTTACATTCCCTGTCACCTCAGGAGCTATTTATGCTTGAAAATCCACACACTTTGGTTCATATTTATCCAAAGAAAGCACAGGATATTCTCAGGAGCCTTTTTAAGTAACTTTTCCCTGGAGTTGTCTCTAAGCTGTGACTGCAGATCTGTGCATCACATTCATTGAGCAGATGGGAAGTAAAAGTATTCAGAAAAAAAAATTACACCAAATGCTTATCTGTGGGATTTTTTTTTTTCTTTTTTTTTTGCTGTATATATTTGGGAACCTTATCTCATAGTTGTATTTTGTATCAAACTGCTTTTCTTCAGAGTGTCTTTTGTACCAGGTGAGCCAATGAGGAGCTGCAGTGTTGGCCGTGTAATTGCATTTTTACAGACAATAGAAATGAGAAACATTTCTTCAAACCTACCAAAAGCAGATGCCAGAGAAGAGAGTCTGATTCCAGTACTAAATTATTACTTAGGAAATACGATAACAAAACAAAACAAAACAAAAAAAAGGAAAATCTAGAGGAATTCTTTGCATTTGTGTTTATCGCAGAAGGCAGTGAAGAGGTTCCCATCCCCAAACCTTTGCATTGTCTTGTGTTAAGGTGGAGGTGAAAAAACCCATGAACAGAGAAAAAAAAAGTGGTAAATTTGCAGGAATGGGTGGTGCTTTTTCCCATTTTCCTGGAGGAACAGGGGAATGAGCTGGCACACCACAAGAAGATGTTTTGCACTGCTTGCTTCAAGCACTTTGGCTGCAGGGGACTGGGAAGTACCAAACATCCAATTTTTAACAAGGAATTCTGGCAGAGATCTGAAGGGGAGGTCTGCAAGCTCTAATAAAGTAAGAGAAACTACAATAAGTAATATTTTAAGTGGGTACCTGAGTATTATATTCTTGGGAAGAGCCAACATGGCTCTGATAAAGGAATATCCTGTCTCACCCATCTGGAAATACACAGAAAGGAGGGATCTGCTTGCTTGGATTTCAGAAACTCCCTCATCAAAACTATATCAAAGTTGTTTTTTTTTTTAAGGAGACTAAGCAGAAATGCTTTGAGTTCTAGTTATATCAAGGAGTGGCTAAAAGATAAAAAGATTATGAGATCACTGGAATATCATTCAAAGAGTTATTGAAAAACTCAAACACTGGTTTTCCTCATGATCTAAAAGCCTGGAAAGAGAGATACACACTGAGATGACAAAAGGTGTGAAAACATGGATATTATGGGCTTTTTTTTCTTAACTTGTGCTTTTACATTTTGCTTATCACAAGTTCCAGCAGTCTGAAACTCGATGATCCCTTAGCCCAGTGTTTCATCCACCTCTGCAGGTTAAATGAGGAGTTGTAGAACAAAAGAAAACTGGAAGTGATTTGGTAAATGTAGGCACGTTTTAAGTAGTATTTTACCTAATTTACTAAAGCAACTAGCACCAAAAATAGTGCTGCTGTCAATAATTACTGAAAAAAAATCTAATCTGCCCCAGGCCACTCTTTTGCAGCAGTTTTGTTTGTTTGGAAAAATACTTTAGCTCATGTTTATTCAACACTTGAGCAGTGCTTCCATATTAGATTTGTCAGCTTACCCGGAGCCCAGAGACTGCAATGAATTATTAAAGAGCAGCATTGCATAGCAGGATTTGTAGTGACACATTGTGTCTCCTCATGGAGAGAAATCAAGCTTTATTTTCATGTGGCTTCCTTGAGGATGAGTCTGTGCTGCACTGAAGTTTTATTTTAAGTGGTTTCATGGATGTTACTGGGACATCAGCACAAGAGTGTTTCAGACACTGGAGAGGAAAGTCATTTATTCTATTAGAGGTAATCAATTTTAGGAAAACAAAGATCTGTCAGTGGAGGATTCTAGATATAATATGTATATGAATATGTGATGTTGTATATTCAGTGTGACTTTTTGCAAGAATATTAAATTTTTTAAAAATATACTTTCTAAAGGAGAAAACTTACTGCTTTACTTTCTGATCTGGTAAATGATGAACAATTTTTCTTTCAGCACCACAACCTGAGAAGCCCTGCACGTGTGTTTCAAGCATTAGGAGGGGCTTTTGTATTTTTTTTTTCATTTGAGTGGTTGCTGTTACACCACTTTTCAAAACTTTACATATTTAGCACATTTTTGGTTTAGTCTTTAGAATTTGAATATTTTTGTTTTTAGATTTTGAGGCTGGTTTAGAGCTGGAAAATCAAAGAAACGGGAAGAATACAGGGACTAATTAATTATATTATGCAAGAATGTTTTTATAGCTAATGGATAAAAATGATGAGGGACTTGACAGAAGGCTGAAAATGTCTCCTGGATCTTGAGAGGGAGTGTATCAATGGTATTTCATCCACAGCAACGCAGAAGGCCTCACTATTTAAAAAGTAAAATGAGATCATTAGACTTTTAGCCAAATATGAATAAGTATAAATATGTAAAAACTAACATATACTGTACCTTAGTTTATAATTATCCAGATTACATTTCTTGTTTACTATAAAATCTGGGGTAATTCACTGATTTTTTTTTTCTTTAGTGAATATTTCTATATTATTCCAAAACTTTTTCAGAGAGGGAAGAAAGTTTATTTGTTTCTACAGAGGGCAAATAAAATAATGGTTGGGGGTAACACTGTTTCATCATGTCTATTTACATTTGGCTGTAACTTTGGAATTACTTTGATGTAATTATATGCCAGAGGCAAGGAAGCTGGAATTAGAGACCTTTCTAAACAGGTCTTACTGACTGTTCCACTAAAAGGCAAATCTTGACCTAGTGACAAAATGGTACAAGGACTTTAAGATTTTCCAACCTCTTCTCCATGTGTTGTTTGTTTGTTTGTTTTCTGTAATTGTTCTTTCCTCATTGGTTGTGTTGTACAGGAAACGGTCTGCATTTAAAAGTTTAAGTTTTGCATTTAAAAAAGTTTCTGAAAACAGGCAAAGGAGACTTTTTGGTCCCATGTGACACTGAACAGAGGTGGCACATTCATGTCATAAAAACTGGTAAATCCCTAACTGGTGGGTCAAAATTGGAGTCAAATTTCTTAGAAAACACTTTTTGAAGTTTAACTTTTAAAAATTTTATTCTGTTAATTGTGTATTCGTGAAAATAGGATTATATTATTGGCAATAAATAGCAAAGATTTATGTGTTAGGCATTCTCCAAAACAGTTTGTCCACAGAAGATTTTCCTTTTATGATAAAATCAGTCCATGATAAAAACCAGGTAATTGGTGATGCAAGGTTAAAAGCATAACTGGCAGGAAATCAGAAATATATTTTGGTTGTTACAGGGCTTTAAGCTACTACAAATCCTGCAGTGTAATGGCATTTCCACACAATGATATCTGCATCAGGTCCTTGCTTTTGCAGATACTGAATTTTGAAAGGAATGTCATTTATCATTCATGGCAAGGGAACTAAAACAATGGCACACAGAACTGGCAGATCTTGCAGAGAACTGTGCACTTTAAATGCTTATTTTTCAAAGCTCTTTGTGTGCTTAGCACTTACAGCTTGCCTGCAATATCAGTCTTTTCTAAAGGTTCCTATGTAAATGTGAAATGTGTGCTGACTGCTCTACATTTAGATCTGTAGATACAGTATAAAAAGCTGCAGCTGAGCTAGTTGTAGGCTTCTTTTTTCAGTCAGTGGAGAAAAACAGGCAATTCTTGACTGTAGCTGTTATTAAAGATTTCTCAAGCCCATTGTCCAAGTAGTTTTTCAGTATGGCAGAAGGATTGTGTAGCAGAAAGGTCTTTGGCTCCTTTCAGGACTGCTCCACTGTAGAACTCATCAGAAATTATAAAGGAATAACATTCAAAATCTCAAAGGATTAATTTTTTCATATATTGACTGTAAAATCAGTAAGCTTCAGAAGTAAACTTGCAATACAGAAGAAATTCTGTGAACGAGTTTCATTAGTTAGGAATGATGAAAAATATGAATAGAATATTAGTTCTTCCCTCACTATCAATGCAAAATATTTATGCAGTAATAGGCCTATAATAAATTTCAGGATTATGAAAGAAGTTGACCCTAAACAATGTTTTGGTCAAAATAATTGGGGGTAGGAACTCAACATTACAGAGGGCAATAATGTTTACAGAAATTCATTATTCAAAATGAAGAGCACCCTGTAGATCAAACCTGTTTAAACTGCATTTTCTTAAGGAGATTCATTTCATCTTCCACTTGTGCACATGATTTGCAGGATCTTTATCGTGTGAACAATTGAATTTAGTCCTGAACAATTATGTATCTGATGGAATTATCCACTTCACCGGCAAATATTAATAAATCTGTCACGATCTTCAGTCATATTTATTTATACCCCTTGGAAGGCATGCACAGGATGCTCATGGATGGGAATTCTAACAGTGATTAGACAACATTTTCATATATGCATCATACATAAACAATTTAAATGATCATCACCTTGTTAACAGTATCACCTCTTCAGAACTTGTAGAGCATTGAATCTTTTAACCTTGCAGAAGCATAAAGAAAGATAATTCTACATTTAAGAGCTGCCAGTCAGAGGCAAGGGCTCAGCTGTGTCCAGTTTTGTGGATTTTGTTGTACTGGTGTGTTTCAAGCTGCCTCTTGTATTCACAGAAGAGAATTTCAGTTTCGTATAAACAAGATGTTGATGGTAAAGGAAATTGTGCTGGTTCCAAATCTCTAGAGTGCAGCTACATTCAGTTCAGCTGTATAAAGCATTATATGAGTTTAACAGTCTGATTTTTCTTATTCCTAAGCCTTGCAGAGACTGCCCAGCTTATTCTTCTGTCTCCTTTCCTGTACCACTGTTCCGGTGCTATCAGAGCTGCTCGGGTTGGTAGGCAAAGGTATTTCCTGTGCAAACAGAGCTCTTGGAAACGTTCCAACATTTAAGCAGCACTGCTGGATGCAGGAGCTGCTCAGCTGGGATGGTAGCAGTCAGTAATGCAGCCAACAACACGCTGGAATAACTGGGATTTCAGGATAAGTCACCTCAGAGCTTCGGGAGTGAAGGGGAAGTTTCCAGCCAATCATTGAATTGAGTCCTCTGCTTTGGACCAGAAAAAGGTGATTTCAAGGTCCCCTTCCCTTCCAAAGGGGACACAGACACAAATGAAACTGCTCTGAAAAACTTCCAGAAATTGTTCATTTTCTTGCACTCTCTATCAGTGCTGCAGGTTTTTGAAACACAGCAGAGGATGCTGAACCCTGACCCTTCCAAGTAGCCAGGACCAATTTGTTCCCAGCAGAATTTGGCAGCACTGATTAATGTCCAGCACCATCAGCACCAGGGCTATGTACAAGCTGCTGAAAGCTATAAAGATGCATCAACCTCTACTCCAACAGATAGTAAAGAAAGTATTTTTTAAAATCTCAATCAGCATCTCACCGTACAAGGCAAGAGAAGTTCTTTTGGAGTCACAGCTTCAAAATGATAGAAAAGGAAATACTGCTTAATTTTTTCAAAGCCTTGGAATTATCATGAAAGAATTCCTAAATCAAATTTCTGGCATTGAAATGGAATAACAACCAAAAAGGAACACAAACTTAAAAAGGAAATCCAGCCACGTTAGCAATTTTTGTACTTATTTATCCATTACATAAAATGTATCAATTTGAAAAATACTTTAAAATTCATACATAATACAGTAAATCATCAGAAGAGAGGATCATATTACAAATATAAAAATCAGGTCACACTCAAGAAAAGGGAAAATTGCTCAGGTCTAGTTTTCTGCTCGCAGTAAAAGCCAGTTCTCAAAGCCCATAAAGTATTGGTATGGAAAAATTCCCATTTACATTTGTGAATGTTTGATTCTCAGGGCCATTAACTGCAGAAAATTGCATTGAATTAAGTATGAATTCCATCTACCCTTTTTCTGAGAATTAATGATATGCAACATATCACAAGCTTTAATGTCTTGCAGCTTCATTTAAATAGAACAGCCATTAACATTTTGCAGGATTGCTCTGATTTTCAAAGAGAGGCCATCTCCTCGTTATTTGTACTTGACTTCCTCCGTGTTTCCTCTACTTGTTTATTCATGATAGAAATTATGTTAGGCCTGTCACTTCAGATAATTAATGATGCACAAGGAAAACCAGAAAAGAATACCCTTGGCTGATTATTCGTAATTACTCAGATACTGCAATAGTTGTGCTAATGGGGAAATCTATCTTTGATTTAATTATAAAACTCGATTGAAATAGTTTCGGGGAAAAAAATTGATCTGCTCTGTTTCTGTCTTTTATGATAGAACTCAGTAGAGAGAAAATAAGAGGCTCTTGATACTTATTACAATTGTTATCTAAATACTTCATTTTTAATTACTTCTTATTTTCTCAGACAATAATGAAGTTGGCTTATTTTAATTTGGGTGATTGATTGTCAAGATGCAATAACTGTTTCTCCAGTCTACACACCAGCACACTGTTTTTTACATAAAAGCACCAAGCAGGAAATTGCTCCATGAGATAGGTTGGCATCACTACATTTTTTCCAGAAAAAGTCATAGGAAAGGAGTAAAGAAATGAACTTATGAAAATGAGAGATCTGTATCCCCTAAATACTGTCTCTGTAGGACAGAAAAATATTCACTCAATACACACATCTGAAAATAGAAGAAATGTTTGGGTTTTGTGGGTCATTGTCACCAAAGTGGTGACACTGATCCATCCATCCATTACAATGTGACACCTGGGTTTGGAGCTCTTCCTAAAAAAGGGGAAATGTCCTACATGCTTTTGGGGATGTTAATATTAGTTCTTTTATTATCTATTCTGATAGTATTTAAAGTAAACAAAATTGAAATATTGTTTAATGCCAATTCATGTACAGGGCTTTTTATTTGTTCATCTCCTTTTATTTTCACAAGTTTTTGTATTCTAGATGAGGAGAGATGTCATGTTCAAGAAACAGAAATATGAACAGGCAATAAACCTTTACCAGAATAATGTATAGAAATCATAAGTATATTACATTTAATAAGCTTGAAGATCGTGATTTTAGTCAGATTTCCACTCCAAGTTTTAAAAAAAACAGCTTATGAAAATATGAAAACCCTGTTTTCTTAATTTTGCCTACAAAATTTTCCCCTTCTGGGTAAAATCCAGGATTTCACAGGAGTTTCTGTAGTGTGACATGGAGAGTTAATAGATCTGACAGTTTTGGAAGAGCTTTCTACTTCTAGAAGCTGGAGATGTCAGCAGCATCTGAATTCCTCTTGGCTCCGTGGCTCTGCCATTATTTCTTTTAAAAAACTTTCTCTTTTCCCAAGAGAAAAGCAGTGTTGCTCTACCTGATTAGTTACAGACACAAAACAAAACAAAATTAAGTCTGCATGATCTAAGTCAATATTTAAATATTTCCATATCTGATAACATCTGAGTTATTGTCAGGTAGCAATAAAATGTACTTTAATGCTTTATATTTTTTAGGTAACTTTTCAGCCCTGGAAATATTAAAATTGCTGAGAAGTAGTAACCCTAATAGAAGTAGAAAATTATTTAAACATTAAAAAAAAAATCTTTGAAATGTTGAAGAAAAAAAGATTTTGGAACCTGGCTGTAACTACTTCAAAGGACCCTGCTGCTGGTACGGCGTGCAAAGGAATGTTTGTGGATTTGGGATTTTCAGAGCAACACCTCTGTGCAGTTCGTGTGACTGCTCTAAGGCTCAGTTTGTAACCCGGATTGTTTGTCACTGGAATCTGTTCCCATCTGAAGTGATTTCCTCATTTTGCTCAGGGGAGCTCCCTCCAGGCTGGGATTTGTGTGTGAGGGGATGGCACAGATCTTTTATCCTGCGTGGCACTGAAGCACTGGATGAAAAGCACAGTCAAATGTTCATTATTTAGATGTGCATTTTCTTTTCTTCCGTAAACACTGATGCCCAGCTAAAAAGCCCCTCAAGGACTTGCTGTGCTGAAATGGAGAGGTCCTGCTCCTCCTCCAGCCTTAATTCTCATCACAGGGTCTCACCTGCACCCGATTCAGCTTCCTAAAACCACAGGGAAACAACCAGCAAAAACCAGGAACACATTTTCCCTGGGTTAGTGAATCAAATCCTTTCACCCCGTGAGAGGAAAGCTTCCAGAGCTCAAGGCAAGCGAGAGATCTGTTGCCAGGAACAGAGCGGTAACAAATCCCTTCTTTTTGCAGCAACAGGCTGTTGGAGCAGCTCAGCCGTGCCTGTACCATCACCCTCGGCACGGCTGATCATCACCTCTGGGCTGTGCAAGTGCCTGGAAGCGGAGAGCCCACGAGTCAGTGCCCGCATGCTCCGCTGACACATCACTGATCCCCCCCAGCTGCTCCAAGGGATTGCTCCCTTGTGAAAGGAAACGCTCTTCTTCTTCATCAGCGCTGCGCTGGTTTTATTTGTCATCACCACCATCGTGCAGGTGCCTCTTTTGGATGGTGTTGAACAGCTCAGCTAACACCCGGCACGACCCATGAAATCTCTCGCTCAGCAGAGGGGGCTTTGCGCGTTCGGCAGAGCGCAGGGGTGTGCCGCGATTTCAGGGTGAGAGTGGGAGCATCAGCTTCGAGCTTGAAGGGAGAAGTTTGGAGAAATGCTGGCATCTGTGTCCCAGGGTGAGATTTGAATTGGCAGCTTTCCAGCAACACATGCCATTGGCAGGGTTTAAATTTATTTAGTGCCTGACAGAAGTACTTCATTAATTGCAGAAGCATTCTTTTTCTAAGCCTATAATCAGAAACAAGGTACTTAAGCTGTCAGGATTCAATGCAAGAGTTGTGGTACTTGGGGAAAAGTAAACAAACTAATTTTCCTCCGAGGCTGACTTCTTCCTTGGCAGAGTTTATATGCTTAGTGCCTGATTTGTCTCTTTTTCAAGAGGTTGATTTTCCATTAATCTGTGCATCAGAACTGTCAAGCACATGATCTGTAAAACTGTAAGAACTGTGAAACTATAAATGGCATATGAAGGATGGCATATGTATCAGAAAACCTGTACATACATCAATATATTGTAAAAAGTTAGACATCTCTCTGAAAGAAAACTGTGCACTTATTGTTTATAAATTTATATGCAGACCTATGCTTACTGCAAATACTTCAGAATTCTCTTTTTTGTAAAACAACTTTTCTATTTCATGGTGCTTTATATAGGTAAATATGGAAACTTCATGTTGAGAAGATTGGTCAGGCTCTGTTTTTTCCAAATAGGCACATGGACAATCTAATCAAGCTCTGGGATAATTTGGGAAAGCTGGAAAGGACAGAGAGCTATGAACAGTGTGCTTCAGATTTGTCCAGATCCTCTGGGGCTTTGGCTCTTCATGTGGCAGAGGACCATAACTTCTCTGGCAGATTGTTTATAACTTCTGGAAGTAATTTTTCTGCTCTAGTGAACTTAACCACTCCTTCCTTTGTTTGGGATAAGGCTACATTCCCAAGCTTTTTCTCCATCAGATCCAACACTTGTTGTCGATAAGGGCTGTCTATAAGGAAGGTTGGCTGCTATCCTGAGGTTTTCCTGTGCATTTTCATTTAACTGTCAGGTACAGAACTCATTTGTGCAGTCCTTTTTCGGTGCTTGAACCAAGTTCTGACACTTTGAAAAGGACTAATTTGATTCACCACTTCCAAGGAGTTATCTTGTTATTCTCCAGGGAGAGAACAATGTGCCACTGTGTCCTCAACTCCTTTAAAGATCACGATGTTCTCTTTGCTTCAGCCACTGTGAGCTCTTCAAGAACAGCATGAACCTTTCAGAAGCTGGCAGAACTGACAGTACCCTGTGCTTTGTGCTTGAGGACCTTGGCATGGCCTTAACACCAAAACAGGCATTTTGAGTTCGTGTTCCAGGTGTCAAAGGCATTTTCTCCTTCCTGTCCATTCCCACCTTTCTGCATCAGCACATGTTCAGTGCAAAGCTGTCAGCTCTGTTACCCCAGAGCTGTAAGTGTTCAGCATCCTACCCTGGAGCTGCACAGTTCAGTTCTCCTGCAGTCCTTTTCCTTGGATTTCTCAGGGCAGGAAGGAGACTGCAGACAGGACCTGCCACTGCTGCAGGTGAACATCTTACCCTAAAATACCAAAACCCATAAAAATATTTTAAGGGCAGAGTTCTTAATAGCTACTATTAAAGAACAGAGGAGGCTGGGAAACCACTGAGGGTTTGAGGAACTTTAACACAGTTATTCAAACATTGTTATTAAATTTTGCCATTGAAAATCCTCATTAGAATATTGGTTTACTGTCTTCTGGTGTCAGTCAGGTTGAATTATGTTGTTTACCATGGGTCAGAACCCTGACCCTGAGTAAAGAACTCTGTTGCTCAACTGCTTTGCAGCATCCAGACTTTTTAAAAAGATAATATTGCTCATCACACACTTGAGGGTGAAAAGATGAATTGCAACATTTCACATCAGCATCAGGCTTACAAAGGAGGCATCTGAACATGGTTTCAGCTGATGAAAAAATCATTCTGAGTCTATTAGGAACCAAATGGGTGGCACACAATATTTATTACTGAGTCCAGCTGGCAAGACACTTCTCACATCCATGTGGTTAAACTCTTTTATCTCTAAACAAGAGTGTGTGCAACCCAGTTGCCCACTGGAATCATTCCTGGCCCATATTATGCTCTAAAATATGACCAACTATTGTCTGGGACTGTGGTGGCTGACATGGGGCAAAACCACACCAGGAACTGTGCAAACAGTTTCACAACATGGGCAGCAGAAAAATGCCAAGCCTTGGGCTCTGGTGCAGTTTAGTTCTCAGTGTAGAAAGAGATCTGAGCCTGAAGATATGTGTGGAAAAGTTCTTTTGGAGCCAATCAAACCTCTGGATTAACCCTTTGGTTTGGGATTGGTGACCTTGAAAATTTCTCCTGATCATCATCAGTTCATCAGCATGAATATCCCTCTTTGTACAAAGTCCTGGGCTTTTATTTCTCCATGGCAAACATGGAGAAAGGATGTATCAGGGTGCCTTTCTTGTTATCTTGGCTACTCTAATTAACAGTCATGTTTGCCTCTTTGCCTGGTTGGAAGGTTCATCCCAGTGATCTGAAAGCTCAAAGTTTGTCATGTTTGGGAATATCTCAAGGGCCTACAGAGAGGAGATCCATCAGCCCCCCACAGTAAGAAGTAATCCCACTGCTGTGACATCAACAGATAAGAGACCTCAAGGTTCCCGTCTTCTTTCCAGCAAGCACTTACAATCAAGTTTAACAGCAAGGAACTCATTTCCCAAGAGCTCCAAACCAGAGAAAGTCTTGATTTAAAGTGCTGGCTGTGAAATGGGGAATGTGGGAAGAAGGGATGGGGAGCTTCATAAACAACACAACTCAAGCAGGATCAAGTGCAAGGACCAGAGCAGCTCCCCCAGGGTACAGCTCCAGATGAGGCTTCTCAGGTGCTTTTGATGCCTTGGGAAGGCTGAGCTGGAACAGAGACTGGACAGAGCTAAGAGAATAAAGCAGATATTTACTAAAAGGCCTTTAAGGGTACACCTTGGGCAGTACAAGAGCCTGGCCAGGGGTACACCCAAAGTGGACCCAAAATGGTCACAAAATGAACCACAGGTCATGAGGTCTCACACTTTTATAAGTGTTGGTCCATTTGCATATTGGGGTTAATTATCCAATTACAGCTTCAGATTATGAAGTCCCATCCTTCTTGTTTTCTTTCCTCAGCCCACCCTTGTTTGTGCTTTTGGTCCTGAAAACTTGTAACCGTTGTCCTTGGTCTCCAGCAGGAAAAGGATTTGTTTTGTCCACCTACCCTGTGAAGAGAGCTGACTGACACTGAATGTGAGGCTCAGAACTAAACACGTAGGCAGCACAGAATCTTAAGGCATCACTTTTCCTTCTCATTTAGCATTTCCTCCAGTGGAGCAGTTTCCACAGCAGCCTGACCCAAGCTCTCAGCTCTGCTGTGCCAGAGCTGGCCCTGAGCACAGACAGCTGAGTGCCCAGGGCTGCAGGGCAGGGCTGCAGCACTGCCTGGTGCACACACAGCCCTTGCCAAGTGGGCTTTGCCAGCAGGGATTCAACGGGTCCTTGTCTGCCCAGGGATCTCCTTCTGGTTTGGAGGTACTCAACAAGTCCAAGAGCCCTGTCCTTTCTTCCAGCCTTTCTTGTAGTCATTTCAGGCCAGGCGTGCCATCCCTGGCTCTGCCATCCCCATTTAATGTGTTGGTGTTGGTTTTCCTGCTGGATGAGAGCACACCTGCAACTTCCCAGCAGGGGAAATCCTGATCCTTGAGCACAAATGACCTTGCTGTGCATCCAGGTACACATGTTCTTCAGCTGCTGTCTTCTCAGGGGCTCTTGTTGGTTTGGCTGGAACATGTGGCACTGCAAACACTGTGAAACTGCAGCTCAACTACACCAGCCAGAGAAAACTGAGCCACATCCACACATCCACACATGGAAGCACTCAGCCTTTTTCTGCTCTTTATCTGGAGTTTCCTGACATTGGCTGAAATCCTGTTCTTTCAGATATGTTTTTGTGTGTATATTCCTGCATCTGTCCATTGCTTTGAGGCCACAAGTTTGGTTTTTTTCCCAGAAATTCTGATGTTGAGAAGAACAGGTATGGCAGGGTGTGTGCCTGTCTTTTTTACATCAGCATGAGTGATGTCAGAAAGAAGAAAGGAGGAAGAGAAGAGAAGAGAAGAGAAGAGAAGAGAAGAGAAGAGAAGAGAAGAGAAGAGAAGAGAAGAGAAGAGAAGAGAGAAGAGAAGAGAAGAGGAAGAGAAGAGAAGAGGAAGAGAAGAGGAAGAGAAGAGAAGAAGAGAAAGCTGCCTTGATGTTATTCCCTGAGATAAAAATTTGTCAGTCTTGAGTACATGAATGCAGGAAAAGCACAAATCTACATACTGACAACTCAGATACAGAATATTAATTTCTAGACATTTTTCTTTTTTAAACTTCTTTTCATTAAAAAAGAAAAAAAATAAATGAAATTGCAACACTTCTAAAAAGCTCCATGCTGCAAGAGTAGGATGGCATCAGCTACAGAGCAGGTGTGCAGGTTGCAGCAGTTTAAGGTGATGAATTTCCAGTCTGAGGCAAGGGGTGATTTATGAGATAATTAGAAAACTAAATGCATAACCACCCTGTTTACACATGGGGCAGTCAGGATTTATAGACAAAAACTGCATTTTGCTTTATATCAGTTACTATCTGAGAAACTGGGAAATGTCAAGGAGGATTTCATGTAATCGTAATTGAGATAAATAGAAGGAAGAGAGGCAACAGGGTGTAAGAGCAGAACAAAAGTGATTAAAGGAGTTTTGTCTTTGTTTGCAAGAGGGCTCAAATCATCTAAAGATATTACAGGATACTACGTAATGGCTACTACAGACAGAAAAGATGCAGAAAAAGCTCTCAGTCTACTTGTAGAAATTGAAAAAAAATTAGTCAAAATAGTCTTTAGATCTTTTCATGCACATTCCTTCCTGTTACAAATTGCACATAAGCTCCTGATTTGCTTTTCCACCTGTTTTCCTCATAGTGAATAGCATTTTCTTTTTCACTTTAAACAAAAAGCACTGAAATTAAATTAATAAGCATGTTGAAATACTATATATGAATGTTTTTACTACTTTTTCCACTTTAAGTAAGGACTCAGAGACAGAATGTAAGCTGTTTATCTTGTACTTTTTCCTCTTTATTTAAAGTCAAAGTGAACTTTTCCAGTAAGCACAGTGGGCGAGATTCTGATGTCATAAATACTAAACTTTTCCGTTAATTTCAGTGGAGTTAGGAGTGTTCATAATATTCCACACACTAACTTTTCTAAAGCATACCATTTATTTGCTGGTAGAAAAATCACACCCATAACTCTTAGGAGTTAAGAAAACTGTGGATTTCAGTAAAGAGCTTTCTACTGCACTGGTTACTTAAATACTGAAATGGGAGATTGAGTTACAGACTGAAGGTTCTGCAGAGTTTGGAGCAAGATCAAGCTACTCTGCTATTAGAAGTAAACAAATAAGACATTATTTCTCAAGACTTTTCTTTCAGTTCTGTGTGGTGCTTAAATAATTTGAATTATTGATGTTTTGCTCCTCTCTTTAGATTTTTCAATGCAATCAAATCGATATTGAGAAATAACAATGTGAAATTACAACTAACTGAGCGCTTTGGTCTGACCCAACAAAACATTTCATTACGAGCTGCAAATGAACAGTTAATGATTTTAATGGAGCTTTATGAATGCTCAAAATTAATCATCAATCATTAAACACATTAAAGCAGGTAGCAAGGTTTGCTGCTCAGAGGAGCTCTTTGACCTTGATTTGATGAGCAGTGTTTTGGATAATTAAGAGTCTAACCACCCTAATTCTTCACACAGCACCCAGCTGTAAAATGTTATTCCTGAAAATTGCATCATTGCCTGTAGCAGGGGAGATGGTTTTCTTTTTGTATCTCCTGTGCTCAGACAAGCTGAAAGGCTTTTATGGGGGGTTTAATGATAAGAACGTTTGATTCATCTATTCCATCTAGTTTGTCAATGATATGTTGCCCTAATATAAAGATTTAATATAGAGATTTTATATTTAATATAGAAATTCATTTTTAATGAGGTTCTGTCTGTAGGAATTCAGGTGCACAGCTGTGCCACTGCCCCATCACCCTCATGGGGAAGAATTTCTTCCTAAATACCAAATCCAAACCTCCCTGTGTCAGTTTGAAGCCATTTCTCCTTGTCCCAACACTCCATGTCCGTGTCAGAAGTCCCTCTCCAGCTCACTTGTAGCTCCTTTGGGTGCTGGAAGGTGCTCTAAGCTGTTCTTTTCTTGGAAGAAAAACATTCAGATTATTTTGACAGTGTCCCAAGTCTGTGTGATACTTAAAACAGAGTTCCAAGGCCAGAATTCAACTCAAGCAATTAGTGAAAGTAAACTGGGTGTTGTCAGATGCTGCTGCTGATAAAAACGTGGGGTGTTGGTTGTTGTTACTCCTGTCCCCACTCACTGAGCCTTATGCACTGGTTTCCTCTCTGAGTAGAACATGTGCCAAAGCAGTCCTGAATCCATCACTGCCCCAGGTGGTGCAGAAAGGCTTTAAATAAAACCAGTGACTCTGTCATATGCAGTAGTTCGTGTTCAGAACATTATATAAGGCCTGACATCTCCAGCAACCCCCAGAACCTGGGATTTCTCCTGCCCAGCTGCTGGAACCCAGTCTGGTGTGCCCTCAGTGGGAACACCAGGCCCTTGTACCTCATACCTGTGACCTCCTCCTTGCCTCCAAGTCACAGAATCATGGAATCATGAAGGCTGGAAAAGACCTCTAAGATCATCAAGTCCAGCCACTTGTCCTGCAGAGCCCACTTGAGTTCCCCAAATCCTCAAGTTCACCTTCTTTTTCCCTTCTTTTCAGTTGCACCTTCCCAATCAGCTCCCTCCAAAGCTCAGCCTGTAGTCAGTTCCTTAATGGCCCATCAGTGCTGGTTTAGGCACTTTTGTTCCTCATCCTGACCCTGTTCATGCTTGTCTGCCAGATCTGTGTCCTTGTGTTTTGTTTATCCCTTTTACTTGTTATCCCCTGTGAACTACAAAGCCCTTGTTCTCCTAACTTGCTCTCGAGTTCCATGTGCCTTCGACAGTCTGTCCATCAAACTTGTTTTAAAAATCACTCTCAGAGCAGTTTCTGTGTGCATTAGAACTTCCCTGCACCTCAGCTGCCCAATAAATTTATCAGGCAGCATTTCTCATGAATGTCTACATCCCAGGCTGTGCTCAGCTGGGATGTTGTTCAGTCCATCGCCCTCTCCATCACACATCATCTTGTGAAACATCAGTAAATATGGATTAAGGGTCTGTATTTCATGACCCCCATCTTAAATCTGATAAATACTCTTAATATTAAAGCGAATATCTGTATATATATGTATGTATGTCTGGAATTCAGTTTGTGCTTTAAGGCCTCTCTAAAAGATGACTTCATCCTCATTTCTCAATAACTCACACTGGGTCTCATCAAGTCCACCCAAATATCCTTATTTGCTTGTGCAGTCCTGGAATGTTTCCCCAAGATCCTTCCTATCCCCCACGACCCCCTTATGCTTCCTATCACTCCTAAAATATCCTGCTCACCTAGAAAATGCTTCTGTCATCAAAACATTCAATCCTGATCCTCTGTGAACAAGGACAAAAGTCTGTATATTAATTAAAGCGTGCTAGATCACTGATTATTGAAACAATGCCAGAGGTCCAATTAACTAAACAGTGCTAGAGCACCAACTCAGATGTTCTGCTTCTTCTGGACAAAAAACTGTTAACACACTCTGGCATAACACTGGTTTGCACCAGCCCGTGCTCCTCATAGCAGCTTTTACACATGGTTTGGAAAGCCAGTTTGGACAAGGGCCCACAGGCAACATGGATGAGACCTTTCTGTTTCAGAGACAAGAG
>WAAE01001237.1:82496-111356 GCA_013400495.1 Nicator chloris
GTGGAGCAGCAGAAAGCTGGACTGGCAAATCAATCTCTTACAAGAGAGATAACACAACATGTGCAGAATAATTCAACCTGTGCACCCACGCTGGCCTCTCGAGCCTGGGTCTGCCCTGCCTTGTTTTTGACTCGATCTGGGAGAACTCCAAATTTCTCAGGATTTTTCTGCCTCGTGGCTCTGTGGGAACCATACAGTGTGGAGGTGTTTGTGTAGCCTTGGGCTCTACGTTGAGCAGATGGGTTTTTTCCACACAGAGAACGTTTTTGATCAGTTTAATGAGTTATGGGTGTAGATAAGCTGCATTGGTCCCAGATTTAGACACAGCTTCTTAGCAGATATTTTAGTATAAAAAGACATTTTCTTGGGGAAAAAATGCCACCATTTCATTCAAGATGTTTCAGTTTCTGCTTCTTCTCAGTTGCCTGGGTAAGTTGCAATTTATTTGAGCTGGGAAAGGGTGAAGCTCTCAACCTCTAAGTGGTGCAGATTAGAGGATATCAATTTTATTTTTTTCTGCAGTTTCTGAGCTAGGGCAAAACCTAATGTGGAAGGTTTTTCCTCTATTGTGGGAGCATTATCTCCATGAGAAAGATTAGGGAGTTCTCTGAGCAAGCAAAAGCCTGCAACCCAAAAGAAAGGAGATGTAGGTTGGTGCATAAAGGTGGGATTGGAGTGTGGGAAATGAGTCAATTTATACAAGAGCTTTGTATCTTGAAGCCTGTCTGCGGTCTTTTTCATTCATGGAGGATGAAAAATTCACTCCAGGATGGAGAGTGACCACAGTGTCACCACGTGCAAGCCTCAACCACTCCATCTTCCAGACCTGGCTGGCTGTAGTGACTGTTGCCCTTTAGGAATCTACGGGACAAACTGCTCTCCTTCCTTTTCTGTGTTAGGGGCAATCTCTGGGACTCCCCTGAGGGATGCTCTTCAGAAGGATGTGCTGGCAGGGCGAGTGATTGGAGGCCATGAAGCCCAACCAAACAGCTGGAAGTGGCAGGTAATGCTGGAGACTTATACTTGAAAAAAAAGCCTTAAATTTAAAAATAAAATAAACAAAACAGTGAGGAAAATAACAGCTTCCACTGTTCAAAGCCACACACACTGTTTCTGCAGAGACATGGCATGGCTTGGGTGTAAAATATGTTGTTGTTTGATCCAGGTATCACTTCAGATTTCCTACCCTGATGACCCGGGGTACTACGCCCACATTTGTGGTGGAACCCTTATCAGCAGCAAGTGGGTCATGACTGCAGCACACTGCCTCAGCGTGTGAGTAGGACAAAAAACTGTTAAGACTCCTGTTCTGCTCCTCATTCTTGCTGCAGATGGGAGCCAGACCCTTTTCCTCCTCAGAGCTCCCCGCCGGTGCCGCGCGTTGCACAGCTGGACATCTCCCTGCTCACTTAATCAGGGGAGCTGGAAAACTCTGCTCGCTCCAGCCTTGATTTTACATATTAATCGCTGACTTCCTGGGAGTGGAAATCAAGCTGATTGCTGATTTGCATAAGAGGAGGTGCATTTGCATGAGTGTGAGCATTCCTCGGGGGTTTGCATCCTGAGAGACCTGCGCAGAGATGGAAAGATGGAACAGAAGGGGTTTGCTTGTGCTGTTCAAGGTGTCAATGCCATGGGACACCAGCAAGCCATCACTCCCCTTTAATTGCTCCTGCCTTTAGTGCTTGCACTTAAAATAAAGTGTAACCAGCTGGTCCTACACACTCTGCTCCAGAAAGGTGCAGAAATGGAGAATGAACCTTCTTGTTCAAGACCAAGCTCAGCACTGCAGTAGCTGATGCTGCACCTTCAGTTTCTTTGCCAGCAAACAGCAGGCAGCCTGTGCCTGATTCACAATACCACTTAGAAACAAAATTTAGGTTAGAAAAGTCCTCTAAAATCATCGAGTCCAGTCATTAACTCAACACTGCCAAGCCCACTACTAAACCCCGTCCCCAAGTGACATCTTTTTAATATCTCCAGGAATGGTGACTCCACCACTGCCCTGGACAGCCTGTTCCAAGGCCTGACCACCCTTTCAGTGAAGAAATTTTTCCCAATATCCATGGGCCATTTCCTCTCATTCTGTACTTGTTACCTGGGAGAAGAGACCAACTCCCACCTTGCTAGAACCCTATTTTCAGGTAATTGCAGAGAGCAACAAGGTCCCTTCTGAGCCTCCTTTTCTCCAGGCTAAACACCCCCAGCTCCCTCAGCCACTAATTCAGAAGCTTCCTGGCCCTTCTCCAGACCACTCACAGGAAATTTGGCTGCAGTGTATTGAAAATCCTTTGATGGAAGGTGATTTGGAAATGACAACACTGGCGGCAGGTCTGGGTTGTGCAGGAATTGCACTGCAAAGCACTCAGTGGGGAGTAGATTTTGCACCAATTGCTCTATTATTCCTTTCCAGGCCCCAAGGAGCATCCTTCCGGGTGGCTCTGGGCGAGCACAGCCTCCTGGAGGTGGATGGCACCGAGTACTACATTGGTGTGGATGCAATCTTCATCCCTGACGGCTGGAACCCCAATGACATTGCCAACGGGTAATTATTTTCACTGTCAGATAGTGGAACAATGCTGAGCATCCTCTCTCACCAGCATTTCTGTGTATGTTCAGCCCCACTCCCAGTCAGGCTGGGTTTGTGGGAAGCATTGGAAGATGCTGCAAAGGAGGTTTCCCCAATGCCTTCCTCTCTTGGAGGTGTTGTTCCATGGTGTCCAGGTGGATGATCTCAGTCTTGTTTTACCCAAGTTGGGGAAAAGATGGGCCTGTTTTCCTCATCTTGGGGAAAAAAACAGATGGATCCAGGATGTGCAGAAGATTCAGGGGCTTGCTTGCAGTCACAGCCCTGTGTATATCTGATGAAGGAAAGCCAGCAGGAAAATGCTGAAGGACTGTCTCAAACCCCCCTCAGAGACATGCCTGCCCTCCCAGGGTCCACCAAAATTCACCCCAAACCTGCAGGAACCTTTTGGGGAGCGTTATCCCTTTATTAGTCTGTCCCATGGCCTTTTCTCTCTTAATTGCTCTTATTTCCCTGTCACCCGTGGTAGCTATAAGGAACAATTAATTACATTTGCAAGGTGCTTGTCTCTCATCGCGCAGAGGCTGGAGCCTTGTGTGAGTGATGAAACGGGAGTGGGGCTGTGTGATCCACGCCTCATCCAGGATTTCCAGTAAGGAATCTTTCCCCCGTGCCCTGTTTCAGCTTTGACATTGCCCTGCTGCGCCTCGACTCTCCCGCCAGCGCCAACGGATTCGTCGAGCTGGGAGCGCTTCCACCGAGGGGAGAGATTTTGCCCAATGGCTATCCCTGCTATATTACTGGCTGGGGAGTGGTCAGTGGTGAGTAAGGGGGAAGGAGGAGCGTGCAGGGGGACCACCATACAGCTAAAGCTTCTTTCCTCAGCCCCTGGAGCTGGTGTCACCCTTCCTCGTGTCCCCTTTCCCGTGCAGCGGGCGGTGGCACCGCGGACAGGCTGCAGGAGGTGATGCTGCCGGTGGTGGACCATGAGATCTGCTCCCAGGAGGACTGGTGGGGATCCCAGGCAAAGGACACCATGCTCTGTGCCGGTGGAGACGGTGTGAGGGCAGGATGCAGTGTAAGAGCTCTTATAATCAGAGGGGTTTCAAGCTGCACTCTTTCTTTTTCCTTCCTCGCTCACCTTGCTGTGCCTCAAGTTCTGGTTTTGCCATTTCTCCACCTGCAATAGTTCTCCTGCAAATCCTGGCTCCCCCTTGCTGCTTTCTGCTGAATCTCTTCCGAACCAGGCCTTCTCCACATTCCTCCAGAGATCAGTGAGCAGAGAAAAAAACCTCCAGACCCTCAGGGTGCACCTCTCCCCTCTGATTTTGGAGAGTAGATTGGCCCTGTCCCTCAGCCGCATGTCCCAAGCCCCAGATCCTGGGGACAAGGGTGAAACTTTGGCAGTCACCTCTGCCCTGATCCAAAGGATGAAGCAATAAGGAGGTTTGTCCACTCTTCCAATGCTGCTGTGTTGTTGTACCCTGAGCCAGGCATTGCTACCTCCTGCTTGTCACCCTTCTCCTTCCCATCCACTCTGTTTACAGCTGAGGTTGCTGCAAGTTTGGGCTATGCCCAACAGCTCCCTCTGGGCCAGCTTAGGTGGGAAAAGAAGATCTTGTGAGGTTCCCATTATCCCAGAGGATCCAGGTGGCCTCAGCATCAAGGCCATAAGGAGGTTTGGCATGTGAAGTCAAGAAATGCTTGTTACCTCTTCCTATATTCCCTTCACTGCAAAGGCGGCTTCTAATAAAAGCAGCCATGCAGAGCCCTTAAAAATTTGTGGAAAAATACAAAATGTGTGATTATGTAAATATAGGAATATAATATAGAAACATATAGAAATAAAGCAGATTGTACAATTATACCTAGTACAGTTATAGGTATGGGATAATTATAGGTCTGTAGCTAGTTACTGTACTTTTTGTGTGCGTGTGGTTTTATTATGTCAGAACCTTGTTACAAACCAAGTTGTGAGCCCAGGAAGAGCCTTTATCTTCTCACATATTTTAAGTCTCTAGCGCTCCTTAATTATCCAGACATTGCTCAGATAATTTGGCTGAATATTTCCTTTCCTTCCTCCAATCCAGGGGGACTCTGGGGGACCTCTCAACTGCTACAGGGATGATCACTGGGAAGTTCATGGGATTGTGAGTTTTGGGTTAGTTCCCTACTGTAACACCTACCAGAAGCCCACAGTCTTCACACGTGTGTCAGCCTACGTGGACTGGATCTACAGCGTGAGTTGCTTCATGCCTCTGCATCTCCCCTCAAAGCAAGGGATTCACCAGAGGAATTTTTCATTTATTTCTCATTCAGAGTAGTTTTTTGTTTATTAAACCATTAGGAGTGGAACAGGGAGATCTGGGGAGGTCTGAAATCAGGACATTTGATGCTACTTTTGGTGTAGTCAAACAATTGTAAGGAAGCAGCTGCTGCCTCAGAGCTGAAATGCTCTGCTGAGGGCCACAGACAAAATTCAAGCCAGGCAGGAACTGGGCTCTGTGTCCAAAAAATTATCATCACCATTCACCCAGACAAAACCTTGCTGCAGGAAACCACAGGAGGAATTAGCTGGATGGGAAATGCAGCAAATATAAAGCATCTCTAAAAGTGCAAATCCTGCAGTGCCGCACTATCCACCCTCAGCTTTACATTTGGGAATGAACAACGAGTTCTTCTCTCCATAAATAATGCCTGGCTGCAAGGAGCAGCCTTTTTCCCAGCCACAGTGGATGGTTTTGTGGAAAAGCCTCTGTAAATTGTGGATTCTGCTGGAAAGAAAAGTGAGGAGAGGTATTTTAAATCAGTGTGGGTTAGGAGGAGGCCACTGCGATCCATAAACCTTTTTGGGTGGGAATAGGTTGTTAGAGCAGTCCCTTAGCTCAGTTGGGAACAATCCCTTCTTCAGACCATTCCCTGGGATGCAGACATGCCTTATTCTGCCTCTCTGCTGAATTTATCTGTTTTTTGCTTTCCAGACTATGGAGAATAATGGAGGTTTCTAGAGAAGGATCGCTTGGTGCATGAACATATGAGATAAAATTAAATACCTGTGCTCTTTAACCCTCCTCTCATCCCTTCTGCACCTCTCTGGGTTATTAACAGCAAGACTTGGCTAATATTGGTGTAATAAAGTCTCAGTGAGTGCAGCCAGTGACCTGTTAGTGTGTTTGCTCTGCCTTAGGGTCCAACCCCGTCAGCAGCGAAGGAGGCTCAGGGAATGTCCCAGTGTGTGACAGTGCCCTTAACCTGGGGCTGGGCAAGGCCATCATTTTGGCACCAAACCTGCAGAAAATGGTCATGATGGATTTTTCTCGTTGAGGGGTTCCTCAGGGATAACCCCACCAGGGGCAGAGATGGTCAGCTCGGTCCCAGGTCAGTGGGAGCAGAGCACTGTGTGATGCTGCTGGGCACCAGTATGGATGCTCCTGTCCTGATCTGTTCTCACTGCAGCCAGCAGAGGTTTGGCTTGCAGAACTGGGTTCCCTTCATATTCCCAAACAAACAGCTTCAGCCACAGAGATGCTCCTAGAGACAGCATTTATCTCAAGGGTGTTGGCAAACTCAACCCATAGCAAGCACAGTCCATCCCACTTATTCTTAAATATGCTCTGTACAGGATGATTTTTTAAGACTGAGAACACAGAAAAGAGCAGTTCTGGTGGATGCTCTTCTAGGCAGGAAGCAATAAATTCCATGTAAAACAATCCTCTGTGCTGTTAGGTGTGCAGGGGCCCTTATTCAGTCAGCTGGGCAAGCCTGTGTGCAGTGAATAATATTTCCAAATATTGTCCACTCCCTTTTAGGCACACAGCAGAGCTGGTAGAGGGAGGGAAGGGGGAAGAGGTGTAGGGAAGGGGTGGAGGAAAATATGTATATGAACAATAAAGCAAGGTTTGTCTTTTGATGATCTGCAAAACCACCCCTTCTGCATCCCTGGAAGAGTTCAAGGCCAGGTTGGATGGGGCGTGGAGCAATCTGAGATAGTAGAAGGTGTCCCTGCTCATGGCAGGGAGGCTGGAATGAGGTGACCTTTAAGGTGTCTTCCAACCCAAATCATTTCATGATTCTATAAACTACAAAACCATCCTCTTGGAAAACACAGGGAATCCCACAACCTCCCCTCTCTCCCTTTTGCTGTGTGTGAGATGCACATTTATGGATGAAGGATTTTGATTTAGCTCTTTCATAATTTTAAACCACCCATGTCCCATCGCTCCTAAAACCTGCACGCACCTGGGGCACAGCGCTGTTTTAGCAAAATCCTCTCTTTGGGGAATGCACAGTTCTCCTCTCCAGAAGCCACTAGAGGGCATTGGCCAACCAAGGGAATGTCCCTCAGGTCATCACCGACAGCCAGAGGAGTTTTGTGGGCCAAAACCGCTAACGTGCTGTGTGTCAGCCCTGCACCCTGCCCTCCGTGTTTGCTGGCAGGCCCACAGATAAGCAATGCCACACAGGAGCTGCTTTTCACCTCTGTTTCCCAGAGCTCTGCTCTGCAAACAGTTAAATCTTCCCTGTTACAGCAAACGAAAATGAAACCAGGGGTGTTTTCTGTAAGGCTTGTGAAGGAGCAAAGTCCTGCCTGTGTTCTTGGCTCTCAACTTTATTATGCTGCACTTGGCAACGTCTCCAGGGTGCTCAGTAGTCTGGCAGTTCTCCTCTTCTGACAAATTAAAAACCCCTGAATCTCAGTTTTTCTACCCCTTTGAAGTACTGAGTGGTTCTTGCTCCTTTTTAAGACAGCATGTGTGGTTTCTGCTGCTACATCATAGAATCCCATAATGGTTTGAGTTGGAAGGGATCTTAAAGTTATCACCTAATTCCAGCTCCCCTGCCATGGACAGGGACACTTCTGAAAGAGCCTGGGTGTGCTCTGTCCCAGGAATGTCCACTCTGAGAACACTCAGCACCCACCTGTCAGGAGCTCACTGGCACCTGAGGTCTTGCCTGGCTGTGTTCAAGTTTTTCCTTCGAGTTGCAGAAGGAATTAAAAAGACACAAGATCAAAGGCTTTGAGAAACGGCAGCTTACAAAGGGAGCCTCTCAAACTACTTCCAAAAATTACTCAGATGCTGAGAAGTGAAGTATTACTGTGCCTGATGCCTGGGCTGGGTCTCTAAATCTGTGTGCTTGGTGTAAGGAGGGATCTGGGGATGTCCCAAGGGGTCCCAATTTTCCATCAGCCTCCATGCCTGGCCAGGGCTGAGCAGAGCTGGGAATCACTGGGGATGTTGCTGCTACAGGGACCACACCAGGGTTTTAGTGAGTGTGCACGTGCCTTGCCACAACCCAAAACATCACAGCCATCCCCTGTTTGTCCCCTGATGTGACAGGGGCCATCCCTGCTTCTGCCCACAGTTGTGCAATTACCCCTGTGGTCTCCACAGGACATCAGGTGCTTGAAACCTCTGGTCACAAGCTCTGCTGAAATCCAGGCTGGACATTGCTCCTTTAAATCCTTCCTCCACAAAAGCAACTCCTGGACCTGTTCCTACAACAGCCAGGAGGAGAAACCTCAGGCTGTACCCACAGGAGCAGGAGAATCAGGTGCTGGAGACACACAGCTCTAATTCAGGGTCATTATCACATCCCCAGTGCCAAGAGCAGCATTTTCTTTCTGTGTTTTGCTGACAGGAACAGCTTGTGCTGCTCAGCCATGATTTATTGTGTAGGATAAGGGGGAGGCTGGAGCTGGCAGCACATGGGCAGGGCATGTGTGCCTCTCCTGTGCCTCCTTTCCGTCTCACTGTCCAAGTGCCTGGCTAGAGCTGCACGTTCCTCAGCACTGCCGGGCAAACTCTGATCCCAGGAGCCCACCTTGGAAAGCCTGTGGAAAATGCAGTGCTCCACAGGATTTACTGTGTGGACATGATAGGTTTAACAGCAGTATAATAGCCAGTGGTACTGGGAAAACACAGCTGGGCACAGTGTTATAATGCTCATGGGGAATGTCCACATCCTCTTCCCCAAAACTGAGTGGTAAGGGTGCAGCTGAACCAGAGAATTAACTAGATTTTGGAGAACTGGTGCTGTCCACGTGCTTATGGAGAGCAGAAAAAGGAGACAACCATGGCAACAGGAGAATTAGCTCCTGGGGGGCTGGCTCTACCAGGTGTAGGGTGCTCTGGCCAGGTGTAAGGCTGGCTGCAGCACTTTGGGATATTTTGGGAGGTGAGGCTGCAGATGCTGTAAAACAGGGGATCAAATACAGGGCTCAGTGCCATTAGAAATGTCTGAGAACATCCCATCCCATCCCATCCCATCCCATCCCATCCCATCCCATCCCATCCCATCCCATCCCATCCCATCCCATCCCATCCCATCCCATCCCATCCCATCCCATCCCATCCCATCCTTCTAAGTCAAAGGGGCACAGCTCTCCTGAGGTCCTTTGTCACCTCACCATCCCCATCAGGATGTCTTCATACCCCCCAGCACCTCAGCTGGCCCAAAATACACCACAGCTGGGGAGCTTTCAAGTCACAGAGAGCTAAGCTCAGCAATAGGGCCCTCAGCCACACCATGGCTGCAAAAAATGCTCTGGTTACAGACATCTCCTCATCCAAATCCTACCCTGGCACTGCTGTTCTTTATCAGGAAAACCCCCCAAATCTTTGCAGCTGAAATTGTACCACTCCTTCACCAATCAATTCTTGCTCACTCGCAGGCAAAAGTGATGGATATTTGGAAGTGTGGCTACAAGGGGCCCTGTTCCCTCCATTCAGCCTTAATTACCAGAGAGAGCTTTGGGATGCTTTGACTATGAAAAGCACTTAGGTATCATTACGTTTCCTTCTCTATTTACTCCAAAATAGTAGCCAAGAATTTGTTTCCAGGGAAATGTTATAGATAATAGTTTCCTTTGCAGAGGATCACAGGGGAGCAGGTTTATTTTGGAGGGATAGCCTTGTATGTTATGAATTCCAAAATGTTTTAGCCCAGTGTGTGGCTCACGTGGTCCACAGGGAATCTCAAGTCTTTCAGCCTTCTCAACCGAGCTGACAAAAGTCCTCTGTGCTTGTGACAGAGTATTTCAGCCCTGTGATTGCAGATATTCCAATTTTGATGGGTTTCATGTACCTGCTGATGTAATGGAGTCAGGCACATCCAGCACATTTTGTCTTCACTCAGCTTCCCTGGTCAAAATAGAAGTGCATCAGAACATTTACCTTCTGGAGATGGTTTCACCCAGCTGAGGATGTGTGTGCCAGGTCAGTCAAGCCCCAGGACAGCCCCATCTCTCCTCCAAACCCCAGTGGGCCATTTAAGCTGGTTTTGTTTTCTTTTACTATGATATCTTAGCGAGGTACGTGGTGCATCTGGTCCCACAGAGGAGGACAAGCATTGCCCAGGAGCAATTTGGGCAGCTGAGAGGTTGGGAGGAGGAGGAGGCAGCTGCCCAGTAGATGGCAATACTGCCATTTATTCAGCAGCAGACTGGGAGGGGTAAAACAAGCTGATGGGAGTGTGTGGATTAAGCAGCCCTGAAAATTCCTAATGGTGGTAGCTGTGAAGGAGAGTCATAGAATCATCTCATGGTTTGGGTTGAAAGGGACCTTAAAGATCATCCAGTTCCCACCCCCTGCCATGAGCAGGAACACCTTCCACTACACCAGGTTGCTATGACTCTTGTTTAGCCTGGTCTTGGACGCTTCCAGGGATGGGGAAACGAGAACTGTTCTGGGCAGCATCTCACCATCCTCACAGGGAAGGATTTCTTTCCGATATCTAATCCAAACCTTCCCTCTTCCTGTTGAAAGCAATTCTCCCTTTTCATTTTAAAGCCATTGCCCCTTGTCCCATCACTCCATGCTCTTGTCCCAAGTCCCTGTCCAGCTCTCCTGTAACACTTTAGGCTCTGGAAGAGGCTCTAAGGTCTCCCTGGAGCCTTCCCTGCTCCAGGAGAACACCCCCAGCTCTCCCAGCCTGGCTCCAGAGCAGAGGGGCTCCAGGTCTCAGAGCATCCTCACAGCCTGCAAGCAGCAGTTTATCACAGCTTCTCTGCCAAGAGGAGTTCAGGTTGCCCTTGAAGAGTGAGGTCAGAGAAGCCCTGGAGGAGTTCCTGGGCTGGTTGGAGATGGTCCCTCTGCAAGGTGCTGCTGCTAAAGCCGTGCTGCTCTGCTTTTACAGAGCTGCACCTCGCAAGGGGTTAAACCAACCACAGCCCACAACTTTGCCTGTCCTTGGCAGGGCTGAAACCAGCCTGCTGTCTGCACACAGACCTGTCCCAGCCCGGTGACACCCAGCTGGCACTCCCACCCCATGTGGCACCAGGCAGTGCTGCTCCTTCCCTTCGCGGGCACTCGGTGATTCACTGACCCCAGAGAAACCCGTCCGTGCGCTCCCCACCTCGCTCAGGGCTTCACCACCCTCTTTCTTCCCACGGATTTTCTTTTCCTTTCCCTGCACACGCAGCCGCCCCGCCGGGCTGGCGGCACCCGGGGGCGCAGCGTTACTCATCGCCTGCTTTCCTTCGGTGCCCAGGTGCCCGCTGGCCTCGGGCTGTGCGTGCAGCCACCAGACCAGAAAGTTTTCTGTCCCCGGCTGGCGGAGCTGCCTCCGGAAAGGGGATGAGTCATTTGGCGACCCGGGGCCGCCGGGGACGGGAACAGCCTGTGACGCCAGGATCGGTGACTCCAGCCCTGGCGCCGCGAGAGTCCCGAGGACTTTTCTCGTCAGGAACAGCTATAAAATGACGGCTAGGATGGACTTTAACTCCGTCAGAGGAAGGTTTAAAAACAAACAAAACCAAACACGAGCCAAACCAAACAAGCCAGGAGCTGCAGGGCAAGGTGAGGGCAGGGGTGTTGGCTCTGCAGCACTGAGGGCATCCGTAGGCTCTTGGAGGCAGGAGATTTGGGGGAAATCCTTTTTTGTCACTTGTCTGGCTGATGGAAGGAAAAGGGCGGGTTTGTAAAGAGTGTCTGAGCAGCGTGACACCGCAGTGGGTAAGGGCCTCTTGGATCTTCTGCAGAGGTAATAAAAGCATCGCAGGTGATGCATCCCTGGAGCTTCGAGACCCGTGTCACTGCAACAGGCACCTCCTCCGCCCATCCAAGAGCATTTTCCATGGAATTCAGCAAAAGTTTGCCAGAGATGAGGCTTTCACTCAGACCTGGAGGTCAGCTTGGCTTTCCCAGGGAAAGGGCACTGCAGAATCACCAGTTATTGGCATGTTCCCACTGGAGTTTTAGTCTGTCACTGGTATGGGGTGGGAAAAAAACCCCAAGGTCCTGCTCCTGGGTCAGGCAATCCCAAACACAAACATGGGTTTGGTGGAGAATGGATCAAGAGACACCCTGGGGAGAAGGACTTGGGGGTGTTGATGGATGAAAGGCTGGACACAACCTGGCAATGTGTACTGGAAGCCCCAACCAAATTCTGGGCTGCATCCAAGGCCGTGTGCCTAAAGGAGCTGGAGAGGGACTTTGGACAAGGGCACGGAGTCACAGCGCAGGGAAGCTGCCTTTAAACTGACAGAGGGCAAGTTTACATTAGATATTAGGAGGAAATTAATTACTCTGAGGGTGGTGAGGCCCTGGCACAGGTTTCCCAGAAAAGCTGTGAATGCCCCATCCCTGGGATTATTCAAAGTCATGCTGGATGAGGCTTAGAGCAACGTGGTGAAGTGAAAGGCATCGGGAGAGGGGCTGAACTAGGTGGTCTTTAATACAATCCCTTCCAACCGAAAGCATTCTAGGATTCTGTAATTCCCCGTGGGGATGCCCATGCCAGAGGCTGGTTGATGGGATGCAGCACCTTGGGGCTGTTTCAGCACTGTCCCTTGGGCGTGATGGGTCCCCTGGTGATGATGTCTTGTGCCAGGGCATGACACAAAAGTCATCACTATGAGCCAAAAACTCACCAGTGCTGCAGCTGGAGCTGTATGTTGGGGACTATTCCTCTCCCAGTCAGAAAAGAGTTAATGTAAGAGGGAATTACAGACATAAACCCCATAAAAGAAAAAAAAAAAAAAAAAAACAAAAAACCAAAACAAAACCACAACCAAACACATCCCTCTGGGTGGGTCAACAGGCTGAGCTTCACCGTGTGTTGCAGAGCCTCCATGGATGAGCCTCTTTTCAGTATTTCTGCTTTTACAGCTCAGCAAATAATTTGTAATAAATAGTTTATTCAATTAATTGAGGTTCTCTGCTGGGCAGATGGCAACCTTTAAAAATGGATTCCCAATGGAAAACTAGACAATGGCGTTCTTTGGCCAATTTCCCTTGCTTTCAGGTCAATGGCAGTGGTTATGATTTATGCCTGTGCTGACAGCCACAGACCCATGGGAGAGGTGTGCTTTTCCCTATCTAGATTCCTGGGATTTATTCATCTTTTTTTCCTTTGTACCATGGGCTGCTTCATATGCTACTCTCTTCTTTCCGTGCTGTTGCCATGACCAAGAGTATTTTTTCTGTTTTTCCCTGAGGGCACAGGACCATGGTGATGCTTCTGTCCAGCTGCATCCTTCCAGTTCCCAGGGGGGCCATGGGGTGATGAGAAATGGTTTGTAACCCATGAGGGAAAGTGGTTTCCAGGGTTTCCCAAGATTTCTCCTTGGTGATGTGGATGCCACCACAACTGTTGTCTATTCCATCATCCCTTAGAGACAAGCAGCCACCATCCACAAGCCCAAAAAGTTTGGGAAAACCACATCCCATGCACCGATTTTTACTTTATTTAGGGAAAAGAGAAAAGGTTATTGTGTCACACAAAGGGCATTAGTGAAGACACTGCCATGTTCAAACAAAATTCTTTTATTGAAAGTGTAATGGAAATTTCTTCATATTGCTTTGATGAAATGAGAGACAGCAGCTGTAGACAAATATGCTTTTTTTATAAACAAATGCAAATGGATAAGGTAAAAATAAAGCATTTTTTTTAACTTGTACCTTTAAGCAACATAATCACAATATATACACAAAGAAAGCTAAAATAAAGCTATGTTGAAACCAAAGCGTTTCAACCAATACATTAGATAATTACAGATTGTGTCAATAAATACCCAGTTTTTAAACTGTTTAACAGGCAACTTTTTACACAGATACCAAGAAGAAAAAAAAATTATATATTTACAATTCAGTGCCCTGGGAAAAAAAAAAAAAAAAAGACAAAAAAAAAATCTTTTTTTTTAATTTTTGGCACCAACACAAATAAAAAGAATAAATTATTGAAAAAAAATCCACAAAGGCAGGAGTCAATCCCAATCATTCATTTTTTTTAAAAAGTGTGTATATATAGATATATATAAAATATAGGTATATATTTTATATATATAAATATATATATGCAAAGAAACCTAGGAATGTTACAAAATATATTAGTGCCAATAAATACAGAACGCTACCAGACTTTCAACTGTCAGTATTTTTGATGCAGTCTGAAGGATAAGGAACTACCACCTAGGAGATAACTGAAAGGGGGATTTTTCAGTCTAAAGAAACAATGACGACAATGAAAAATAATAATAAAAATAATAATAATAACAACAACAATAATAATAATAACGACAATAGGTATATCCAGGAAATCCTCCATCTGCCAGTAGTATTCCTACAGTTGCCCTCCTGCCCCGGGGGCGATGCCTTGAGGGCTCAGGACCCACTCGTGGCCGTGGGGGGTCAGCTCCACTTCCAAGTTGACCGGCTCAATACCAGAGAAGATGTTCAATTAAATAGCAATAATAAGGATTTAAAAAAACCCAAGCAACCCACATTTCGTACGCCAGAAGTTTCCTAAGTTGCCAGCAGGTTTGCAGTGAGGCACCTGTCAGTGAGTGGGTATCCAAGAGCACCATCCCTGTGGTCGGGGATAGAAACAGTTCAGCCAATAGAAAAATCCTCAAATCCGTGTTTCGGGGTTGTTTCCCTTGCCTGTGTGTCTCTGCACCCCCAGAAGTTCCCTCCAGCTGCTCCCAGGGCAGCGGGGCTGGGACACCAGAACTGTCTCCTCCTCCTCCTGTGCTGGTAATGCCAGGAATCACTCCCATCACCAAAATTTCCGAGGGGGAATTTAAAGCCAGTAGGTTTAAAATCCATTTTGCTTTTTCCATACCACTGGTGTAGGCACTTAGTGTATCACTGATGCACAGATTGTTTTGTCCAGTAACATCTCGTGGCCAAACAGTGTCATGCTCTCAGACTGACTTGAACAGCAAAAGGCCAAGGCAGCCTCCAGTATCCTTCCTAAACACAAAAATTTATCTCATTTTAAAAACCAGAAGCCTTCAGTTTTTCAGCTTGGTCTTCAGGTCTTCAAAAACTGTACTCACAGGATAAATAACCCAATAAACTTCATATCCATCTGTTTTGCTTGAATTACTTGATTCACTTATATAAAAATACAGTACAATCAGTGTGACCCACTGTATTTTGGAGCTGTGACATCCTGGTGCTGAGGAGTCCTAAGGAGCACTTGCTGAGGAGCTCGAGCACTGTTGCTGTTTTGGCTTTGCTCTCCCAAAGCCCCCACGAGGGCTGCCAAGGTCCTTATGGTTACACCTCCCCACCGTTGCTGACAGTTCCTCTGCATGTTCAGGCACCATAACTGATGGGGAAAGATCTCATGGCCAAATCCTCAGGAAATTAAATAAATTATAAAATAATTTACAAAAAGGGGCAGGGTTTTGTTTCGAGCCAGTATTAATGTTACTTCTTAAATAGTTGAAGGTTTTGCTTGCTTTGCTCTCCACAGTGCTATTATGGAGACCAAACACCAATCTCATGTCAACGACAAGGCTGGAAGAAACCAAGGGATGTTGCATGAACTCTTCCCTCATCCCTCCCCTCCCACACCACTTCTGTTCAGCGTTTTTAGAAACGTGAAGTGAAGACCAAACAGCCAACATCATTCAGACTCAGAAAAAACAGGGTCATCTTCCTCTTGAAGACCTTATTGCCCTTCCAGGTCATTGACAAACCACAGTGCTATTCACGTACTACAGGTAGAAAATAAATAAATACAGATATATTATGCAAAAAAATATGATTGTACACATAATACATCTGAGGTATTACCAATTTAAATAAGGTTTCATGCTAGTTCAAGCTTCAGTGGCTAGTTAAATTCTGGAATTTGCAATAAATAGATGAAGAATGATTATGTATATAGAGTATGGATCTCTTCTGTAAACCTTGTCAGATTTAAACGTAAGAGTGTGTTGGGCCGACTCTTACGCAAACCACAAATTTTCACAATAAATACAGTTTCAAAAAAGTTGCCTTAAAAAGTTCCTGCAACACTGAAACGTTTCTAGAAGGGGCTGTATGGACGACTGGCAACGTTAGCGAGGAGTATTTCTCAACAGGTCTTTTCATACAAAACACAAGGAAATTCTCATGTGAAAGTCTTTCTCCCTCCCTCCCTTCCCCACCCTGTCATGAAAGTTTAGAAATTTTTGCACAAACAGCAAGAGAACTGATTGTAGCTGCAGTATGTCAAAACGTCCACGTTCTATAAAGACCAAAAATAGTTAATTTGCTTGGAAAGTCTTCTGCTGTTGCGGTTTTTTTCCTCCTTATATTTGAGTAGCACACCATCCTTTCAGTGAAAGTTTGCCTGTCCAACTGTTCATCCATTTTCCTTTCAGCATGAGTCCTTGCCCAAGCTACATGGGTGTTTCACACTTTCACTGTCTCCATCAGCGATGACTTGATGGCATCCTCCAAAAGTTGATTGTCTGTGAAAGGGGCTGGGGTTTCAGGGACGGATTCAGACAAACCAATGAGGGACTCCAAGAAACAGGAGCCCTGATCTCCGGCTTGTGGGAAGCCAGGGAAATTAGGCAACTGAAACTGTAACGCTGAGAAGTTATCCAAGTTCTCATACTCCTTTAAGGAGTTGTAAAGGGGTCCCAAGTTATAGTCCGAGAAGGACTGGAAGAAATCCAAGGAATCAGAGGAAAGGCTGAGGTCGGCGTAGCTCTTGGAGCAGGGCTCAGTGGAGGATGAGGCGCAGCAGGACAGCCCATCACACCTCACGTGGGCTGCATCCTCCAGCAAACCCCCGCTGTCCTGGTTGGCATTCTCATCCAGGCACTCCGAGAGGTGGGACAAGTGGCCAGGGACAGGCTTGGCCTCGCTGCTGTGGTCCTCGATGAAGAAGTCGGTGGGGTGGAAGCAGCCGAGGTCATCCTGGCCACGCCCGCTCTCCTCCTCGGCATCCGAGTCGTTGAAGTGGAGGATGCGCGCCAAGCCATCGTCGTCCACGTCCGACTGGGATTTGTCAGAGGGGAGGCTCTCGTAGGGCTCCTCCAGGTCCTCGCTGGGGTGGGAGGAGATGGAGGAGTCTGTCATGTCGCTGCTGCAGCTGTTCTCCCCCAGGGCCTCCAGGTCGGGGCTGAACTGGAAGGCAGGTGCCAGCGGCACCGCACGCTCCTCCAGCGAGCCCTTCCCCGCCGTGCATCCCAGCGGCGCGAGCCGCTCCCGGAAAGGGGGCTCAGCCTCCGCCACCTTCTCGCTGCTCTGCTGCTGCTTCTCCAGCTCCAGCTTCATGATGGTGTGGATGAAATGTGTCTGCACGCGGGCCTGGTTGAACTCGATCCTGCCCTCGGTGTTGCCACAGCCGTCCTTGGTGCAGCCGCAGGGGAAGGAGGTGTGATCCATCTGCCACAGGGGGAAGCAGAGGAGGAGGATTAGGATTTAACCCAGTGGCATAAAACCAAAACTGCCTGTGACTCGTCTGCCCTGAGAAACCAAGGAACAGCTGAGGGGTTTCAAAGCAGGAAGAAAAAAAAAAAGAAAGACACCCTGCTCTTTTGAAGAGTTGTCATAAAAAGTTGGATTTCAGTACAAGTGAAGAAAAATTAAAAGCAAAATATAATGGTTCAAAAGAAGACATAAGGGGGCAAAAGTGAGTTTTTTCTTTATTGCTATTTCATGATCTCACTATCTGACCTGCAGCAGCCACTAGAGGGGGGCTGTGACACACACATGGAGCACTCGTGTGCACCCACCTCCGCCACCCCCAGCCTCCAAACACGGCACCACGGGAGCGAGCGGCGCCCAGAATAGGGAATGAGGCTCCCCAAATACAGCTGGGCAGGCACCTGCAAAAAATACCCTGAAAAATATAACTCACTAATTGAATAGCAGAGGGATTATCCCACTGTGCAGGTGGCCTGCACAGCTCGCTGTGGGCTGACGCTCAGCTGACACTCCCACGTTCGCCTGAGCGCGCTGGGATTTGTGACACACACCAAAAGAAAAAGGAATTAAAAATAAAACCTGGGGGAGGGGGAGAAAGCGCAGCCTCGTGCGAGGAGCAAGGAGCTCTTCCTTGCAGACATTCCCACATGGCCCACCTCCAACAGGAGATCAAGCAGGTATGGGTCTCATGGGGATGTACAGCAGAGACAATCTCACTGCAGGCTCTGGCAGTGTGGGGATGGCTGCACGTGTGATTTGAGAAGAGGACACTTCAGAGCAGTGTCTGCCTTGCAGCCTGAGGGATGCTCCAAGAGCTTTCCTCACCTCCAAGCGCAGGTGGGAGCAGATGGATTTACAGGCTGCCCCAACTTTGTCCAACCTGCTCACACCCCCCTGCTCTAACGCACGGCTGGAGCCGCGGCGTCCCCCCGTGCCCAGGGGTGAGGGCAGTACCTGGCATTTAATGCCTGCCAAGCTGCAGCTGCAGGTCTCGGGGTCGCAGACCTCGCGGCAGTCGCAGCCGCAGTCCTCCCGGGACAGGCGGATGTTGTGCAGCTCCCTCTTCTCCTCCTTGTCGATCTTCTTCACCCCCACGGCCTTCAGCAGCGCGCGCCTCTTCTTGGCGGGGTAGGGCTGCAGGAAGAAGCCGTCCTCCAGGTCCACGTTGCTGACGTCGATGTCATCATCAGAGATGTCCTCGATGGTGAGCTGGTTGGCCTCTTCAGACTCCTTCGTGCCGTTCATGGTTAGCTGAGAATAAAAAATGGACAAAGCATGAGGGGCTTGTTCGGGACTCGGAGCCATTGGAACCCCCAGCTGAGGGGAAACAAGAAAGGAATGACCTCTCCCCCATGGTGGCCAACCTCAGGATCAACATCGAAGTCAGAGCCCACAAAGACCTGACACCTGACTGGGGATGTGTCCTGGGATATCAAGTATCTAAATCAGAAATAAGACTTTGGGAGATGCCAAGGAGAGTCTCAAGTGGATCCCAGAACAGAGAGGTCCTACCAAAAGAGCAAAAATGTCTTCTGTGTCTTTTCACTTTTCAAAGGTGGAGAAGTAAATGAAAATCCCCCACTGGAGCCTGTGTTTTTTGGAGAGACAGACTGAGAGCTAAGGACTGATGCCCCCAGGCCTCAGAGGCTCTTACTAAAAACTGGCCAATTAACTAACGACATGCACCAGCTCCTCATCAACCCAGCCCCATGCCCCTAACTCACCTTCCATTTCAACGCTTCCAACTTCTCCTCTTTTAATTTCTCTTCAAGTTTGCCTCGACGGACGTTCTCCTGCTCCTTTGAAAACTCTGCCAGCGTGAACTGCCGGGAGGAGCTGTGTTTGCTGACCATCCCCAGGGTACAGCCCCCACGGCTAGGCACGCTCGTGAAGCCCTGGCAGCGTGGGAAGTAAAACACAGTGACCCGGTCAAACTCCACATTGTTCTTCTTGAGTCGCTTGGATTTCTTCAGGATTGACGTGGCTAGAAAGGGGAGAATTAAAAAAAGGAAAAGCCCTAAGTCAGTGCTGCCGTGCTGCAGATGGAATAGAAATATTACGAACAGGCAGGACTCTCTCAACAGGGACACAATGGGACAAGGCTACGATGTTGCTTGGTGGTGCTTTAGGAGCTAACACTTCAGTGGTGGGATGAGGATGGAGAGGATGCTAAGCCAAGCCTCGCTGCATCAGAGTCACCCATCAGATTCACCCTAGGAGGTGGCTGCTGCTTCTCCTTCCTGCTTGACTTCCCCCAAGGAACATCCATTTGCTTATTCTTCACGTGTGGCAGAGCATAACGAACAAGCAACAAGCCATCCCACATATCTGTCTAAATCCACTCTGCCCCACGCTCAGGAGCCCCTGGTCTGTTCCTGGGATACTGGGGCATTGGCATTCCCAGTGCTTCATGGCTCCAGCTCTTGTGGCAGGGCAGAAAACAGCCCAAACGGCTGCTTTTTCTGGTACTTCCTTTCACCATCCACTGGGAGGAACTCTGAATCTATGGTTGATTCTCAAGAGACTCATTTGAGAGCAGCTGCAAAGATATTAATCTTTGTGCAGGTGATCCCCGGGTAAACACAGCAATACATGACTCTGGTTTATCTCAAACTGCTGAAACATGCTGCACATCACTTACAGCAGAGCCTCTCCAGAGATACCTGGCCCTGCACATCTGCACGTGCAAACACAGTAGATGGAGGGGGACTAATTAGTCAGGGCAGGTTCAGAGTCAGTGAGTTTCCACGAGTGTGGCTGGCCAAGAAAGTAAAGCGAGGCACAGCTGCCTGAGTGTGGCAGGAACAAGAGCCAGCTACACCCAAATTTGTGGTGGGGAGGTATTTCTGGTCCCATTCTCTGCTGGTGCATGGGTGCTTTGGTTGCCTGCATGGAAGAAAACAACCCAGAAAGGATGGGTGACTGCTGCAGAGCTGGGATCAAGCCGTGCTCTTTGGGAGGCAGAGCCACAAGCAGCCGTACAGTGGGACCCAAGGAAAAGACTGCAACAACCCAAGGGGCTCGGCTGGTTTGGTGGGCCCCAAAGGCTGTGAAAGTGCAAGACTGGACAGTTAACTGCACCCACATTTCACAGGTCTCACTTGCCAAAATATAGTGTTTCGGTTTCGTGTGGAAAAAAAAAAAAAAGACAAAAAAGAAGTGTTCACCCAGCTGTGTCAGCAGCTTCTGCTCAATAGCTGGGGGTTCACACTGGGCCCTGCAGTCACTCTGATCATATCTTTGCACTCTGCGTTGCATTTTCACAATAACCTTGACTCAATCTCCTAAAACATGAGCTCTTTATCAGAAAGCAAGTTAACCACCACGATCATCTATCGGCCGAGCTGCTGCACTTTGGCATTTGCTTCTCTCTCCCTGCACCCCTCCTCCGAAATTGTTTTCCCATTCCTGACCCTTTTCCAGTTGAGCCAGAGAATACAAAAAGTTCATTGTTTTGTCACAAAACCTGGGAAGACAAGCAAGAATGAGACTCTTTATTATTACAAGACTTCTAAAGCCTTTTCAGACCACTGCGTGTTTGTGTATGTCTGCTAAGTGGACCTTAACTGCTATATACAGTGGGTGTTCAGTATAATTTACTAGGTTGGACTATTTCTCCTCCATGAAGATGTTCCTCTATTGTACTTTTTATTTTTCCCTTCACACGGCAGATAAAGGGCTTTACAACACTGCCTTCTGTGTGTTTTCCTAAAAGCTCTCAAAACTTATATTGCTGGGAAAACAAAATAGCTTTTATCTGTACTAGCAGCAGAGGCAATGTCAAACGTGTCATGTTCTTTGGCAAAGCACCCAACTTACGTAGGAAACAAGTTCTGAAATGGTAATTACACTATTGGTTAATCATTTTTAAAAAACAGCATTATGGGCCTCCACCGTCTGATTAGGTTTTGCCTGTGAAACAGCTTGACAGGGAATTGAGGGTTGGTGGGATGGTCCTGCAGCACAGGCTTGGAGGCACCCACATGCCTCTGCACACCCATCTTTGGGTTTCTATTCCTGGAAACCTGGACGTCAGCAAAAATATTCCAAAGGAATAATAAATAATATGGAAGGAAGGGCTGAGGAAGACCACAGTGAGGAGGCTGAATGATTATATATCAGTGTCATGACAGGTAGCTGGCACCACGGCCACTTCTACCCATAAAGGTGTGCCCCAAGGGGGTCTCTGTGGGGTGATGACCCACCACCACCCTACAAAAAACCCATGCAGATGCATGGCTGATCCTGGGAAAGCCAGAGGTACTCACGGGTGAAGCTGGACATTAAGGCAGAGCTGGGCTTGGGCTCTCCATGGGAATTCTCCTCATCTGTGTCCCAGCCTGAGGATGCTGAGGAGGAGAGGGGGGAGCAGGAGGAGGAGGAGCAGTAGGTGCTGTCATCCCCCAACTCTTCGTACTTCCTTTTCAATACTCCGCTCATGGTGACGCCGTTTTTGTCATATAACTGCAAAACAAAGGAAAAAAGCAACATGAGCCAGGGAAATGCTGGCAGTTTCTGGTGATGAGCAGGACAGCTGTAACCCCCAGAAAGGCTTCTCCATCAGATCCACCTGGCCATGCAGGTGTGATTCCCAAAAAGTGCTGCCCCTAAAACACCTTTTCTTACTACATTCGCTGTGCACACCTGTGAATTTCTCTCGCATTTTACAACACTGCAGAAGAGACTGACTATCCCAGACAACAAACTGTCCAGAAACCAATCCAATCAACGGAAATGTCATCAAACAGTAAGTATTACATTTTGCTTACTAATCCTTTTATGTTCACTCCTCACCCAGATCGCTTTCTATGCAGTTACAGCTTTAACGTCTTGCTAATTACAAAAATAAGCCAGTTTGCAGAAAACAATCTGTTGGCATGATTTACTTGCTAGAGCCCCCCGGGGAAACAGACTTATTAAATGAAGCACTGAAATACAAATATATCAACTGTGAAGAACAGCCCTTCTCCTCACGGTGCCTTTCATAGTCAGTCCCCCATTCAATAAGCTATTCTTGTTTAGGCTGGGTTATGTATCAAGCATAGAAGCAATTAAAAACAACGTAGCTAATTAAAAACAAAGGAGCTCTGTACTTGCCTAGATTCCTAAATTTCCTGCATGCTTTGCCCCTGCTCATCTTAAAGGAAAAAAAAAAAAAAAAAGAAAGCCAAAAGTAACTGTGTTGCATGTTTTAAACTTTGCTTTTATAAAGTTTGTGCAAATTTGGGAGACAAAAAAAGCTCACAAAAGCTACAGACTTTGCCTACAGTACGTCTGGACAATGCTCTCAGGCACAGGATGGGATTCCTGGGCTGGTCCTGTGCACGGCCAGGAGTTGGGACTTGATGATCCTTGCAGGTCCCTTCAACTCAGGATATTTTATGACTCTAATGAACATCAGCAGCCCCCCGACCTGGGATGCTCCTGCACTGATGATCATTCCACCTTTTAGATTCTGGCAACACCACCCCACCTCCCCCTGCTCCTGCAGAAGCCAGTGCCAGCTTATTTGGGAGCCAGTGAGCCATGCCCAGAGCTGAGAGCCAGGCTGCTGCCTGAGGGGTGACTTGCTCTGACCCCATCCCATCAGGCTGTAAGGCACAACCAGGGTGGGAGGGATGCAGCCTCAGCAAGGAGGGGAGAGCCCCAGCAATGCGGGATGCCACCAGCCACCCCATAATACACAAAAGCGAAAGCATCCCTAGAATTTGGATAATGCTGGGACAGTGGAGAGCCCTGGGATGGTGACAGTGCAGATACAGGGGTGCCAGACACTCAGTCCACGTCCCCTCCCACCACACAAAACTTCTCCACCGGCCAAATTCATTCTTTGCAACCCAAACACTTTCTCACTCTGCTTTGCACGTCTGAAGTGAATTGAAGTCTCTAAAAAAGAAAAAACAAAACAACACTAAACCTGCCCTTCTGACAGACCCTAGGAGGCAGCACAGACACCACACTAGTTTCAGAACCTCCCCACGATGGGATTTTCAGTGTCCCAACAGCACCAGGCAGTATCACGTTGCAGGACAGGAGCACTCACAGTTCCTTCCAAGCCCTGCACCAACCCTCCCTAATTATGTTTACCACCAGCTTCCCAGGAGACAATAGTCACCTAAAAGGTCAAAAAAGTCCCTGGATGAAGCACTTCCCTGGCCTGGAGGAGTTAATCATTTGCTGCAAGGCGCGCTTACGGGGCCAGTACGTCCCCTTGAACCTGGGGAGAAGTGATCCCTCCATCCCTCCTCCTCCTCCTCCTCCTCAGCTTACCTGGAGCTGCAGGTGGTTTTGCCACAGAGGGGTTGTTGTTTTTTTGGCCTTAATCCAAAATACATGCAGAGAAGGTGGATTTGGCCACCCTCCAGCCCCAGCAGCACATGTCCTACCCGACACCTGGATTAACCCCTCTCCTGCCTGCTCCATGGCAAAGCTGAGCTCGCAGGCAGCCACAAAACAGCAAAAACAAACTTTTTATTTGTATTATTTTTGTGTATGTACGTGTGTGCCTCCGGCTCTGTCTCATGTTTGCTTTAAGAAACAACCAGGAGCAAAGAAACTCTCCAAATTCATGGCAAGGGTCCAAATCAAAGCCTGAACTGCAGCCAGAGGTTTGCAGACCCCACTGTCCACCTCCAACGGGCAAAAACTTTGCAAAAAAAAACCCCACATGTGGCTTGAAAGAGCATCAGTTCCTGCTGCAGAGAGAATGCTCCAAAGGACAGTGAGGGATGAGAGTGAGGGATGCCACGACAGCCAAGGGAGGGAGGAGCCAGCTCCCTAAAATGCCTGTAGGACACATGTCCAACAGCAAACACCCTCAGAGATGCGATGCTGACCACATCCAAGTCCCATGGGAGATAAAGGAGGGTGCTGGAGCAGCCAAGGTCACACTGCTGAGACAGGGATATCTCCTAGGTCTGGACCAAAGATGCTCAGGTCACCTGCCAACCCAAGAGCCCATCAGGGACTGCACCACATCCCCCCAAACCAACCCCACAGGGAAACCAGAGCGCTCTCCTCCAGCCAGCAAACCCAGCTAACACAAACACCAAGCCAGAGCCAAGGCAAGCTGTGCATAAGATGGTGCAATTCTATTTATTTATTTTTTAAATACTATCACCAGCCAGGAGGATTAAGGGAGGTGTGTGCAGCTCCCCATCTATGAGAATGAGCCAAATGGATAGAGGGAAAAAAGAACACTTTTGGCACGCTGTCTTCTTCAAGACACCTATTGTTTTGTTAATGCAAAGGAGGTGTTGTGCAAACAGGATTCCCAGCTAATGGGAAAAAGCTGGTGAACCTGCTGCCCACCAGCCAAAATATAATAATTTTCTCCTGTTACACCTTACCCCTCATTGCTGATTTATGGCTGTGACGTTTTCCAAGTCAAGTTTTCAAATCCCTCTCAGGAGTGACGTAGTGGAGCTGCACCCATCTGGGCCTGCTTCTACCCTACCCCAAAAAGTCCTCCAGATGGGCATTTTATCGTCAAAGCCAGGATGATCCTCTGCTCCCCTCCTCAACCCAGCATGTGGAGATCAAATTCACACCAGAAATTTGGATGCTGCCTTTAAAGCCATATCACCGAGGCCACTGGCCACTCAGCCAAAAAAGCCCAGAGGCCCATTCAGACACAATGAGGATATTTTAATTGCAGTAATTTTGCAAGGAAACTTAAACCAACAGTGGTGTCTTACAAGTAAGTCCCAAAAATGTCCACAGCAGCATGGAAAAAATAAATATCTATATCTGAGTTTGTCATTGCAAATCTCTGCAGGCACCACCAAGTGTAGGATTTTACCACCTTCTCCTTCCCTTTTTTTTTTTTTTTTTTTTTTTACATAACCTGAAATAAAATAATCCTATCTTCCTTTCAGTTGCCAAGAAAGACATTCTGTTCTTGGCTAAGACTTCTTACTCATCTATTTTACTGAAAACAGCTTTTGGAACAAGTACATAATGCAATGGATCAAACCCGCAGGAATTCCTCTCTGGCACCAGAACTCCCACTATCCTGGGAATACTTTCTAACAAATATTTAGCCCAGATGTGCATTCCTTTCTTTCTCTCTCCCTCTTTTTTTTTTTTTTTTAAGCATTAAAGTTTGGGTGGGGGGAATAGGGGGGAGCAGTGTAGTTGGGGGGAAGGGGATCCAATCTGCAAAGTCCCATTTCTGGCACCCAGCAAGTTGCAGGGTAAAGCCCTAATACACTGGAATGCAAGGAATTAATGTTTTAACTATCCTCCTCTTGGACGACGTCTCAACAGTAAATATTTCGAGTCATTTAGATTTAAGAAGGTTTGGCATTTCTTTAGCCAAGTGCAGAGGAAGGCGACTAAAAACCCCTACCATTGTCCAGTCTCCATGAGACTGCACAAAGAGGCATCATGGCTTTGGGCAGAACTATGGGAAGATGTTTCAGTGTTGTATTTTGGGGCTGTAGATGTGCTTTGAAGCGTCAGGCGATCGCAGCAGTGCAAGCAAAGCAAAGGAAACTCCTCACAGCGAGTCCAGCAGCTGCCTGTGCTTGTGCCACAATTCCCATGGTATCACAAGGAGAACACCCAGGAGCAAGAACATTTCAAGTTTGGGGGGTTGGTCGGTGGAGCATCCTAAAGAATGGACGGATCCCAAATCTGTGCATGACTTATTGAAAGCAAAGTTTATTTTCCCAGGCAATTTAGGGAACACCAAGAAAACAACAATCCCTCCAAGCACAGTGCACCAAAAGTATTTGTTTTCCAGTGGCTTTTTGAGCCGGTGTGCTGACTTTAAAGCCCAGCCATCTGCTTGCAGCCCAGGAAGACAAAGTGGGCTTATTCCAGCACACCAAGGGGGACACTTCCCAGCACACCAGGACGAGGGCTCGGGTGCTGGGAGCGAGTTCAGGACCGTGCTGAGCCGTGAGTCAGAGCGGCTCCCGCTCCCTCCCCCAGAGCCGCAGTGGCTGTGCAGGTCTAGCAGGAGTAAATATTAGTTTAAAAAACACCACCGCATATTTTAGCCAGGTACGGCTCCAAAGGCAGCCGGCCGAGCAGCGCCGGGGGAGTTGCTGGGGTTGGTGTTTGTTTGCACGCTGCCCGTTTATTGTGGGCAAAGAGATCTCGGTGTGAGAATCACCAAAAAGTGCTGGGAGCTGAGCTTCCCGCTCAGCTATCCCAGAAATCCGATGGCTAACAGCACTGGTGATCCCAGTAACACCTCTGGGTTATTTAATAATCGCCACACTATCAGCACTGATTCATTGCTCGATCATGTAACTATTTTAATTCTTTGCATATTTACTTAAGTGGTTTCCCCTGTGCCGCCCTGACAGCCTCCCGATGACAACACTTCCCAATTTCGGGGCTGACTGGAGCCAAGGGGAGCGGGATCATCCCACCAGGACCCTCCAGGGGACAGTCCCACGCGTGTTCCCAGCCACAGAACGCTGTGCTTTCCAGTTCAGACCAGATTATTTTCACCCAGCTGGGTCTAAGGTTTCATAACCTTGCTCCGGTTAAAAATAGCCTCTGCCTACTATGCAACAGCAAAACCCAAAGTACATCGTGCTGCGGAGTGGGAGCATGAATCAGTCCGTAGCACCACGAGTTTATGCTCCTGTCAGAGACTGAACAGGCAAAACGCCTTCCCCGGAAAGAGCAGCAGAAGTGTTTACTCCATCTCCTAATTTTTGGAAGGCCACAAAGGAGGAAAAAAAAAAAAAAAGGCTCGTAGTATTTTTCTACCAAGCCCTTACTCCTTGCTGACAGCTTGAAAGGAAAAGAAGAAATTTTAGCAAATACATTAAAGGTTATCTGACACGGCCCAAAACGAAAGGAGGTTCAAATGTACTCGGCGCAGATTGTGCTGTAACAAACAGGAAAGCAGGGAAGTGTGCTTTGTCTAGGAAAATCCTCTATTTGATCACACCTCATGAATAATTCACACCAGGTTTCCACATTTGTCCTCCTGTAGGTACACGCTGTGCGTTACCTTCCCTGCTATATATACGCACGCATTTCCTGCGCTGAATTATTAAAGCCTTTGCCGGGAGCTGCGGAGTCTCTCCGGGAGGAGAACAAACCCAACCATCCTGAAAATAACCCCACCTCCCCCACCCCACACACACCTTGACGGGCTGCATCTGCAAACTGCTCAGCAGAGCAGAACTAAAATAATTTTCATGAAAAAAATGAAGTAATAAAATAAAATAATAATTGGCGATCAATTCCTGGTAACAAACGACAAGACTTAACCTGGCACTGCTGGGTTAAGGGTTGGACTCGGGGATCTTAAAGGGCTTTTCCAGCCTTAAGGATTCCCTCGTTCTGTGACTTCGAGGTTTGTAAACCGCCGTGAGGGTTTTCTCTCCATCCATCCCACCCAGGCGTCGGCACTCCAGGCGTTAGTGAGGCTGAGCTGCTTTAGGAAAGGGCTGTCCCTGTGTGTCAGCCTCTTCCTACAGCGACATTATGTAACTCGGAGGTGACAGACACTTTTGAGGATGGCGGGGGTAGAGGAGGGAGTGGGGGGGCAGGCCAAAAAAAAATTATAAAAACCTGAAAAAACTTAGTAGCTGGGGGCGGGGGGACGGGGTATCCTCTTTTTTTCTGCCCTTTTTTTTTTCTTTTTTTTCTTTTTTTTTTCAGGTGGGCGGCTAAAGCCGCGATGTTTTATTTCGGGAGGCGGGGGGTGAGGGGGGGTGCCCCGCTCCGTCTGTCCGCCCGTCGGTCCCTCCGTGCGCCCGTCGGTAGGTGTTGCTGTAGCGACGGGAAAGCATCCCCAGCCGGGCGGATTTGGGGAAGAGCGAGCCGGCAAGGCTCCCCCCGCCCCCCCAACCTTTCTCTCAACATCAAAAAATTGGAACCGCCGCCGTGGGGATGGAGCGGAGCCCGGACTTACCGGGGCGGCGGTGAGAGGGGAACTCTGCGCTACTCCTAATAAATATTATAAAGGTGTTCGGATGTCTCTACAGCACAGCCGATGGCAAAGTGCGGGGGGGCGGGTCGGGGGCGCAGCAAACCCCCAGCCCTTCCCCCAAGGAACGCCGTCCCGCTGCCCCGGCGGGTCCCGGAGCTTCCCGGCGGCTCAGCCCCAGCCGCAGCCCCGCCGGGCTCCGCTCGCCCGCGGGCAGAAGCAGCGCGGCCAGACGGCGCCGGGGCGGCGCGACCGCCGGGAACGGGCGGCGGGCACCGGCAGCGACCCCCGGCCGGCGGGACGGCTCCGAGCCGGCCCCGGGCAGCCGAACCCCGCGCTGGGCAGGCACCGACCGGACCCCGCAGTCGCACCCCCGGTGGTGAAAGGCGAGCGTCCCCCTCGCCCCGCACGCCGTCTCCCCCCATCCCCATCCCGGCGCCGGCTGCCCGCGGCGGTCCCTACCTGCGGCGGCGGCGGTATCGGCGCGGCGGCTCCGGCTGCAGCGGCGGTGCCTGGCGCGGCGCCTCCCGCTCCGCTGCCGGGGCCGGGCCGGGCTGCGCCGCCCCGCGCTGCCCTTTTCCGTCAGTGGAAAACTCCGGGCTCTGACGCAGGCGGTGACAGGAGCGGGGCCGGCCGGCCCGCCCGGCTTCCTGCCCCCGCCGGGCGGGGCGCTGAGTCAGGAGCGGCGGGAGGCACCGCCCCGCACCGCCTCGCATCTCCCCGCACCGCCCCGCAGCGCTCCGGACCGCCCCGCACCGCCCCGCATCTCCCCGCACCGC